>JAARMF010000174.1:94665-134004 GCA_022844705.1 Toxascaris leonina | reverse complement strand
ATATGCAAGAACTGCGAATGCAATAACTTTACAAAGCCGATGAGAAGTGAAAGAATAAGAATGAAAACTGATCAAATAATGGCAAAACCGAGTGAGGAGTGTGTGAATTCATTCAGAGAACCTAAATAACTCCTTCCTATCACCCTCCTCTCCTCCTCTCCACCTTACTTGTGAAGTCTCTTTTTTTATCGGTTCCAAATAGCAAAGTTCCATAAATTTTTTCGAACGTGCTTTTCTCTCATATAATTCCGCTGAGAGAGTTCCGTGGAATGTTTCATGTCGGTTGTTTTCAAAGCAGAATGTATATTCACTCAATTCACTCAGTATAATGCAATGCGCGAAAATATGGCCTAATTTTGGAAATGTATAGGTAAAAGCAACCACTGTTTAGCACAATGAGACGTTACATTGATCAGAGGTTCCCAAAGGCCTCCATTAATCCTGACATAAATAAAGGTGCTCTGTGAAGACGAACTGCTTTTGGTTGAGTGGTTGTGATTGAATGGTTGAATCAACTGAAATGATTCAATTGCCCATTTTTATCAGCTGAAATTGATGGATTACGGATGGTCCCAAATCACATTATTAGATCGGCATGAATGTGAGCCTAAGCTCAAACAAAGATTCATGGTCCCACTGGAGTTGCCATCCAACACAATAGTTCTGAATTTTTAGACCGCTTTGAAAGAGCCGTTATCGTCTCAAAACCACCGAATTTTTTGCTTTATGTTCCAGGTGATTCAAACATTTCGAAGCAGTTATATGCCCTTTTCACCTCCTAATTTAAGTGAATTTCGTTAAATATTTCGGAAATACTAGCGGATCCTGCATTTGCAAATGTTTGCTTAAAATACATCAAAGAATTTGCGATTGCTCTCGATTGACATTCGAATAAGATGACCAACGATTCTATAAGAATAGATAATATTATCGCAACACCGCACAATCATTCTTCGTTGATCGCCCCTTTGAAGCGCTCAATGATTTCAATGCCTTCCACACTTGCTGCTAGCTGTTTTTATGTTTCGATGCTCTGCGTTTATGCATGCGACTTTGAGATTTACGATGTCTATAATGAGGCGGAAAAAGTTTTATTTTTTGTTTGAGACGTAATGATCCAAAGGCTTAGTTTCAAGGAAAAGCATTATAACGTTCGACCACTTTCTGCTGTAACCCTCTTTCCTGTCGCCCTATGCGTCAACAAAAAATATTCGTGGATTCTATGAAGGCCCGAGTTTTCGATTATGTTGGGAGATGAATTTATAAAAAAGATGAAATGTGTTTCTATGTTTAGCTGCTTTAAATTTTGCAGTGATGAATTGATTTTATTTCTGTATGACGTTCGTCTATTTGCAACTCAATGCAGACAGTCTGAGCGTCTTGTCAACGCAGTTTTGGAGCTGAAAATTTAACTTCTTTTCAAATATCCCCCTTCCTGCCCAAAATATTTCCCTCTGAGCTATGAGGTAAGCAAACTCAGGTTACTGACAACCACATTTCACTTGAGGGCATTTTCAAGCGGCAACCATTGCTAGTACACTCTTCATGGTTACTGGACACAGTATTAATCTTGATGACGGAGCGGCGAAACTTTGAATATGTGTTCACTTCTGGACGAAAGAGAGCAGAATTGGAGTGCAAATTGCTTCACGACGGATGCCGGCCTTTTTTTGAAGGAATAGGAAGGGCAATTTGATGTAAAGAACGACAGAGCTCTGACAACTATGTTTGTTTGTATATTTTTCTTTGAACATAAAAACGGCTGTATATCTGTAAACAAAGTCCTCTAACGAATTTTATTATGATTATAGCCATCATCTTCGCGGAGATGGTGGGAAACCAGTAACTGGAGGTTTTTCACCTAATGTTATACGGCAGTCCTTTCTGACTACGTAACGTCTCCAAGGAAAGATGTTGGAACCTGTCGTTGCGGAACAAGTGTTCATCGAAAAGTTGGCGTACCTGTAAGGTTAATTTAAGGACAACTGCAGCATATAAAATGCCGGTGATGCAGAGTTCAACCAGCGCAGTATAATATTCAGCACTGTGGAGCAGTTTCGTTTGAGGACCAATGTGTCCCCACATATAAACGCTTGGATCGAAGAAAATAGTCACTGCTGGTGACATATACAAAACGAAGTAACAGCATCCATATAGCCACATCAAAGTCGTCCATATCTTCAACATAAGACAGAGTTTCATCCTCTGCTCGAAACAATCCCTTCAGTCATAGTTTTTCTGGCGGAAAAATTAATTTGAACTTGGGGATTTTGAGAGAACGATGGTGATGGAGAAGGAACCCAACGAACAGAGCGGCTTTTTCTGAACCACGAAGTAAATTCTTTGCCAACATGCTGCCCCTGAGATTTGCCTGATGTGCCGAAAATCCATCCTCACCACGCATGCACCACACCACGCAGGAGGAACAGACCAACTAGCCGAAGTTCCAAGACAACGACAGTCAAAATTTCGAGAAGAAACAACAAGATGACGACGCTTCGGAACAACTCTCTCCTTATGTTCGCGCATATTCTTGTTTCCTTCTCAGCTTGTATTGCTCTCGTGAGTTGATCTTCGTGGATGCGAACCTTCGCGAGTGTGAATCGCTGCTCCGAGTGCCGTTGTTTTGAGCATTCGACGGGCCGATCAGCATTTCATTCAGCAATGAACTCACATTATATTTTCTGTAAATTCACTATTCGCCCCATAACTATCTTGTTTCCCATAAAAGATCATTCCAGTCACCCCTTTTAAAAAGACATTCATTTCGTCAATATGCATGCTGACACCAAACCTTCGTCGTTTTGACACTGAAAAGAAATTGAAGTGATCGTGGACAGCAGATCACGACAAATCTGTCCATTGCTAGAAGCATCGTCAGTGGTGTATAAACGACACAGCCCGTATTCATGAACGCACCACAAACCTGAAATGGATCGTAGAAAGAAACCGTAATCCTTCAACATTCCTCGAGAATTCCGTTTCATCGATGACGACAGTGAAGTATGCAATTGTTCAACTATATACATCCGCGCTACTAATGAACAGTCTTTCCGGCCACTTTTCCTCCTCAAATCTCCCTTCGCCTCCCCTCCCTCCCTTGGCAATCATTCACACAGGCGACTGCACCGCTGCGGCTCAAACTGGTTGTCCAAATGGCAGGAAAGGACAACCTCGTCCCTCTTCTTCCATTTGCGGAACCATGTTCGTATTACATCCAATTTATTTCAGATGACCATCTGAAGAGTTTACAGCAGAATTTGATGTGATTTTTGGACTGCTCTCATGCATAACGAACCAAGGCTTGAAGCATGGGCATTACTGTTCTTTAAAAACCAGTCGACCAAGCGAACATTGCGATAGCTCGAAAAACAGTGCGCTAAACACATTTCATCCCAATATTGATAGAGCTCCCCTCATTCTAGAACGACAGATCTGGGAGGACCAACATGTATATTAGGGACTGTTGTGCGTAGAGCGAATATCACGCTGCCCATCCACCTATCTTGTTAACTCAAATTCATACAGCACTTGTATGCTTTACAGCTCTCCACATATACTCACTTACAAATCCACATGTACGACCTGTATGCCCAATAATTCTCCACCTGTACCTTCACGCTCATCTACCTGTACTATCTGAACGCCTCAGTGCTCTTTGCTCGTCATTATACACAAATCAACCCGTGCCTTTTGCACAATCTGTAGAGCTCCGCCTCTTCCTCTACTGATGCTTCACCTACCTGTACCAGCTGTATACCTCATGGCTGCCCACATAAGCCTGGACAGCGAAGAAAAGAACAGCGTCAGTTCTGAGCTGTATGGACGAGAACATTATCGCTGCCGCTCGTATACTACCCATACGCTTCTAACCAACCTCTTCGTTTATAAGCCGTGAGATCACCTTCAAAGCATCCTAGGAGATGGGGAGAGCGAGGATAAAGCATATGGATGTTTTCATGATGGAAAGTATAAAATTTGGGGAAGTATCAAATCATCCTCTATCCGCTTCACGTCCCCTGTCATCGACAAGAAAGCCATAGACGCAGCATGCGAACAACGTCTCGGCTTTTGAATCAAGTCAAACTCTTTCTCTGATCTTCGTCAGAATGCGTAGACAACGCTTCTTCACGTGGCAGATGGCATTCGTAGTCTGTGTACGCAGACCGTTTGCGTATTCTTATATGGAGAATATAAAAAGCGCTGATGAAAACGAACTTTTTCTATCCATGGATGAAACGTTGTTTGTAAAATAACAAATATTCCACTAATAGCATGAAAGATAAGCTGAATGAGATCAGCAACACTAAGATGAAGCATGACAGTATATGACGACACCTTCTGCAGCTCTCGATCACAGCAAAATACCTGGAATTTTCATTTGAGTTCCGTCAGAAACGTTATAGGCGGTAAATACCAAGTGTTTGAATACGAATTGGCGGTTTTTAGGTGAAACGCCTTCTCACTGTCGTTTAAAAAAATTCTTTTCTTAGCTGATGGCTTCTCCGACAGGAATTTGATCTCTCTTTTGGTGTTTTTCAACAGAATTTGTCGGAAGATTCGCTCTCCATTTTGGACGGATTTCATCCTTAATTGTACTGAAGGGACTTTTTTAAGTAACTTTCTTCGAGTTGAGTTGAGGTCATTCTTTCAAATCTTTCGAGATTAAATTAATAAATCTGTGAATCGAAAAATATCGAGAGATATAAATAATCTTCCTTATGACAACTTGCCCCATCTCTTTTCATCACTTTTGTGCCCTTGTGAGAAGAATTTCAAAGTTATTCGTTGTAAGAGTATAAAACTTCAAAAACGACGTGTTGTTAAAGGTCTTCTTAGTTGTTGTTGCTTGACGTTCGATCAGATTTGTAGAAAGATGAGAGTACTGCCTATAAAACAATTTCTTAAGAATGTTTTCCTTTCGATATTGAAAGTTGATACTAAACGGATAAGTAATGAGCAAGAACTCGAGCTATTCAAGTCTTCACTCATCTCCAAACTTTAGAACTTGAGAAACAGTCGATTTAAGCTGGTTGTCTATTTTGATAGTACAAAGCGGCACATTTCAGAAGCAATCAACAGTTCCAACGTACGTGCAATAATATTAGCTGGAAAACGCAAAAAGCAGTCGAAACAGTTGAATAAATGGTGCCCACAAGCAAATCGTCCGTGTGAAACGAGTATGGAATCTCCGTTTGATTTCGAAATATTTTCTGGAATTTGCACGATGATTGAATCAATGTAAAAATATGTCCATTGCGAGTTATTAATAATCGTCATATTATGATGTATTCAGCAATTTTGTCGACAAATAAATCTGCTCTTTGTGAAGAAAAATAAATCGATAGAAATTTCATTCCCCTTCGAAAACTTCAACTTATGGATGATGAATGTTCTCAGGGAAACCCTACTCTGGCAAATATATTTGACTTATGAGCATTCGTTGGCGATTATTATTCAGTATGCTTTCACATTTTCATTCACATTTTTATATAGCCAGAATTGCCCATTGGAAATAACTGATTTGATGCTGATAAGCTTCTAGTTCTTGATACCAGGGATATTAATAAACATGATGGCTGAAGTTCTGACTTCGATCGGGAATTTCAAAGCGAGAAGGAAATCCACTTGAAAGCATGTCGAAGGTCGTAACCAATATGTTCCACTGAAGACAGCCTGGATTTCAGGAATTGGCTTTTGTTCGTTACATTGCCAAATGCATCTTTTCAAATCGCCCGAGCATCAAACAAAATTCTCTCAAAACAGTAATGCCGAATTCTTCGTGAATTGTTTTTTATTCAACATTTTCAAAGCGAAAGATCAGTGCTATAATGTTCTCTCATAAATTTCCAACTCGAATGACCCATACGACTCATTTTTGACCGTCCACCATCGTCCACCGACCGATCGAGTCGATCAGTCTATGAAAATTGGCTCCCTCTGACCCGTAAAATTACACGAATTGACCGCATTCGCGTTGCGAAATCTAAAAAGTCAGGAATGTGAATACCTCTAAAAAGCACCAATGTCGGCAGAAATCAGTAATCGCTCCGCTGAAGACGAAAGGCTACCTACGTATGAAGATATGCATTAACTTTTAGGACAGGCATGCTAGCCTGTGGCAATATCGTATCAGCGCATTGTTTTATATCGCGCGATGCAAAAATGTTGGTAACACGAGCAATACATGTGCCATTTTGACTTCTTTTGGAGTTCAAGTGTTCAATTTATTTATTCATTCACATTTTTATATAGCCAGTATATGCCCAAACCTCTGACTGCATATTCCTTGCGATGTCGACTACCCGAACGGCGTTATGTCTTCCTAGGTCCACTTCCAGCACATCAAACCATGGACCAATTGCTGAACTAGTCAAGCGCCAGAATTGCCCTACAATTAACACAGTTTAAACATTGTTAGGTGTCCAAAAATCTCGTAAACGAATAATGAAAGCGCCGCATGACTACTGCCATATCATCGCTCGTGACTGTCTTAGCAACCCACCCGAAACATGGCTGTGAAGATTTCGATGAGACGTTGTAACACATCGAAGACAACTCATCTCCAGCAGCAGCCGGATCCAGAACCCCCAAAATCGGAAGAGCCGGTTCGGAATTTCAAATATTTGAGCTGTGGTACACTCAGCCACGAGGTTTCTGGTGTGCGACATTAATGTCACATGAACATTTCAAATATTTCGCACAGCTATGTATACTTGTCGATAGTGCAAGCTCCTTGTGCAGGAGATGTGAATGAGTCTGTCCAATTATGATGCCCAGGACGGAGGGTTTTTTTCTAATGAATGACCGAGTACGTCTTCAAAAGATGAAAGTGGGCCATGTTTTCAGCCGTAGGAAGAAAACAGAAATAACTATGGATATATGACTGAGGAGAAGTGAGGAATATGTGAAAGAGCGGTTAGGTAATCACCTTATGTTTGATGTGCAAGGGCCATATAAAATTCATGTCGAATATATATGGTCCATTCTTCGCACTTAGAGATGCTTGTACTTTTTTCCATTCCGCGATGGAAGTATATGAAATGAATACGTGATCAGGTAGCTGCGAAGGTGAATAAAATTCTTTACTGTGATAGTACAATCACTGAAGAAGTGTCGTTTACTCCCCCACCGCATCAACACTGCGGTGACTCATTTGTTAAAGCTTTCATACCTTTTTGCCGGAAGATGAGGGGAAGAAGATTTAAAGCGTAGGAATAATACAAAATGCGTAGTTGATTTCCTATTTTTTGATACACTATTCGCATAAAATTACGAATCTAGCCAATTCCGATAGCGTCGTTCGATGGATATTCATAAACCATAGATGAGTATGAGGCTTTTCACATCACAGTTTAATAGATGCTTGAACATAACCTTTTAGATAGCAGCAGAGAGGACTGTTTCATTAGATACACTTGAAAACAGAGAAAAGAAATGATTATGGTAGAAGAGAGGGGACGGATATAGAAAAAGTTTGATTAGATAAGTTGTACAAAAAAAACCAAGAAATAGGATGGATATACTGCGAGGAAGATGCAAGAAAGGGATTTGAAAAAGATGAAGAAAGGAATCAGGTGTGAGAAAAACTTATTGGCGCTACGGTCTGCGATCTCATCGAATAATTGTAGGTTCGAACCAGGTTAAAGCACACAACAATATATAAAGACAGCTTTTCAACACGCCTAAGGAATCAGTGGCCGATGATTGGCTGTTTATTGATCTAAGTGGTCTATCGCCTCATTAATTGAAGTATTCCAAATGTCATTTAGACGGAGGATTTGCGGAAAGCTTAGCAATCATCCTAGTACATATGGTTCACAGAAGGTGGACGGCCTTCGGCGCATGTATTTAGAGCATCTGACTGATTGAGGTATTAACAACGGCACATTCAAGACCTCCAATGCTTCACCATCTAATGACGGCCGCAGAGGAAGAGATTCTGAGGAGATGAATCTCTTCTTGAAGAAGAGATGACTGCAGAAGAAGAGATGAGTGACTTGTCAAAATTTTTTATAATTCGATGATTTAGCAGAGGATATACTGGCGTTTGACAGAGCATGTTTCATATCAATTCTGAATCGTTTATTCAAGTTTGCAGCGAACTTCAAGAGTCCTTTTCAGACTGATGCATTCTAGCATGAAGAAAAGTGACAACTAACTTGGAAGAACATAAAAGGAACAGCTGCTTCTAAAGATCTGTGATTCTATGTGGTCTATTTAACAGCAAAGTTTCCTTGTCCTACGCAACCACAATCGTCCACCAAAAAACAATGTTATCAACAGATGAGGCTTTCGATCCCTTTCAAGCAATAGCCTGCTTGCCAAATTCCACCAAAAAAGAAATTTTGCATACAACAGCTTGTATGTGAGTCCGTCATGAAGCATTGATTCACACTGCGGTTTGCCATCAAACTGACACAAAATGTGCTGAAGAAAATAGATTTAGAGAAATCATATATCAACCTCGAAAAGTCTGCAAAACCTGCGCCGAAAGTGTGACTCGGATATATCATAGAAGAATGAAGGCCATGAATTGATGTCGGTAGAAGTCTGTCTGCACGCAGCACTATCACCCCTCTAGTGGATCGTACCATTCGCCGGATGGTTCTCGAGCAAAAAAAAAAACATCGGCACACGAAAACATTTCCGTCTCGTACTAAGAGACTCCCAAAATTCTGAACCTTTCCACATTCACTGCACGAAGGAAAATCGTGTGACACTGTACCAAGCAAGTAAAACAACGAAAAGGTTTTATCAACGTCCATAGCGGCTTGTAACAACTTCACTCTCACTGCACTAAGTTTTCCTCCAAAAACCGAAGTCGCCACCTAGAAAACCATCCAGAACCTCTGCGTCCGGAATTCCTGCGCCCCAGCGCAAGCGTCGCATCTATGTTTGTGCCTATCTGCCTGTCACTGAGTTGCAACTTGCAAACCACAAAAGTCATGGTGAAGAAATATGGTACGTATAATCGATGCTATAGATTATACGATTATATGCTTTCGTTGGCGTTCATCATCGTCTCGCTTAATGATTTTTTAAAATTTAAAAGCGCCATAAAATGGATGGATCAGTTATGTTCAAGTCCGGCCGGAAGTTATCCAAAAAGGGGGTTTTCACATGCTTCCCCACTTGTTATAAAATTATTCATTTATTTATGCACCACCTCATGTAGAGGAAACTTAAACGAGCAATAAACGAGAAGGAAAATACAGACACACGAGCGATTGCTGGCTCGGAAATCGCACATAGGAATTCCGAGCAGAAAGCATAGCGAGAGAGAAGGCTCCAAACGAATTTAGCAAATGCTAACTCAGAGAACGTACGAAAATCAAACTATTGATTTAAAAAATGGAACGGCTCACGCGTTTCACCACACTTTCAACAGTATCTACTTCGATGGTATTTTAAGAGAGAATATTCCATCGCTGATGGAAGTTATTTAAAAGATTGTTTGAGGCACAATTTCTCCTGGCTAGTTGTTATTTACTTTCATGCTGCTCACACTCAACGATCCTCTCAGAGACTTTGGATGACAATGTCTCAGAATGTCCACGAGTTGTCTTGGAACGATTCGGATTTACGCCTCCGATCTTCCAGTAGTCCTAAAGGCTTTCAGCTTGGCGAAATAACCTAGTTGATAAGGACCGAGACACACTTTAAAAAACGCCAAATGAATGAACACTTTCCCGCATCTTCGAGATGGTACGGAACGGAAACTGTACAGTAGTATTTGAGGCATATGTGTAGCAAAACATGTGGAATAGATTCGCAGTCTGAGGTAATTTCCTGACAACGGAGGAACGAGACGGCTTCCAGTGAAAACTAGAATATGGTAATACCATCGAGATCATATATGCTATGAGCTTCAGTGAGAACAATCTGACTGAATGCTTGAAGATGCACTCATGCCGATTGCTGACGCACATAACTCTGCATTTATTACCAGAAACGTTAAGCAACCATAGCTAAGCTTTCAAACGATTCAATCTTTTTGCAAGAAATATTAACCATGAGGGAGAATCCTCAGTGGTCGGTAGATATTGAGACCTTCTGCAAAGAACAACATAGCATTGTTCAAGTATCCTTATATATACGATAAGCAAAATTGGACCCAATATACTCTAGCGAGACACACCGGTTGCGACATGGAGGAGTTACCTCTATTTTACTTGGAATGTTCGCCGCAGATTCATTTGCATGGCCCGTGATTCTGTATTGCTTTTACTACTACTTGAATATAAACTGTTGTTATCGATATGTGAGTTTACTACCACAGAGATCTAATTGGAGGCCTCCACTCAGAATGCCCAGAAAGATTACTTTGTACCTTATATTTATGTCGGAATATCAGATGTCCTATCTGCAAAATTCGATTTTGATTACAAATCAGCAAACAATAAACTCCGAGCTGAAAATTCCAAAAATTCGGCTCGTCGGTCAAAAGTAGCGAATATTTTCTATGGCGAGCAAATAAACAAATAAATAAACCTCTTGATGCTGCAAAGTGTATTATAGGTTTCACTGCTTCTGAAGTAAAACCAACGAACCGAATGCAACAAGCTGAAAATGTGTATGAAAGCAAAGCGCAAATGCACAGCGATAGAATGTGACTGTGGAAGAAAAGTGAATAGAGACCTCGATTGGCAGTTAGCGCCAAAAAATGGAATTGCTTAACATCACTCGTCGTAAGAAATGTTGTTTGCATTTGCGGATTTGAGCATGTATAAATAGCTTGAGGGCAAAAGTTTACTTTTACTCATCACATATACATTGAGTAGTGCCAAGATGGAAATACTACCAAAATATCTGGTTGCCACGCATGCACCTTTAATTCATCTCGTTCCGTTACCTGTTCCACCTTCAAATTTATAACGGACAACCTCAGTAGTGAAGTGTCGGCAAAAAATTTTGCTAGTAGTACGGCAGTAGCACTCAGTTTTGTGTTCATCAAAAAGGTTTTTCTATACAGAGATATAACATTCACAAAGTGCAGTGCCGATGAAAGCTTGTGCGATAACTTTACACCTCTTCGAAGACAATATTAAGTAGGTGCATCTGATGTCGACAATGCCGAACATATTGAATGAGCAGAGGAAATGAGAGGAGCTCCGATGATCATACCTTGAAGCGTATGAACTGATGTGGAACTAATGTGATATGAAGGGGATTTGGATGAACCTTTGCGATTGAGGAAAGTAACTGAGGTGTTAATGAATTGTTTATGTGGTCAGTGAAGCTGTAAAGTAAAATGATGGGCATCTTGCCGTCTAACATTTTGTTTCACCTCACTAGACAGCATTGCCATTGAGAGGTCAGAGGGCCATTTGAAGTGAGAAGCAAAAGGCTATCGCAATGAATGAATTTGGTTTAAAGATACAGCGAGAAGACTATGGAATTTTGCGGGTGTCGTTTCATGTATATATGCTCCACGTGACTACAGACAGAGTAAAGGTGGAATATTGTGGGAAGGAAATGAACGAACTTTGGGTGCAGACAAGTGGAAACATTGTGCGGTCTTGAACAAAGTTTCAGCTGATTCATCGTCAACAATCGATTTGTCTGCAAATATTCCACCGTCAAAAAATCGGAATCATTTTCCTGCTCGACTCTAAACTAATTTATCACTTTTTTCTTTTTCTCTCTCCTTCCCCCCTCACCCCCTCTTCCTTAAGCCCTTCCAAAGTGCCAAGACATCCATGGTTGAATGCACTCCCATGCCAATATTAGCAAAATATGTTTCAATGCAGAAACGCTTCGACCTGGGCAGTCAATTCTAACAATCTTCTGCAAAAGACACGCGCCTCAAAAACAGGCATTTGCATTGCTCGTTAGGCCCTTTTGCAACGATCGCATTCTTGCAAACTGAATTCAGCTGCTTGCAACGATCAGAATACATTTGCGAATCGAGGTATTTGAATATGCAAATAACTTCTGGAGGCTAATAGAAGTCATAAATAAGCAAAATAGACGTTGGTTCGGATTCAAGGAACACAGATGTATTTGAAGCTTTAAAAGCGTTGCTTCGACGTGCAGTATTCATGCAAAAATGAGTTCAGTAAAATCTATGGCAAAAATCCTCTGAAATGTACTTATCAAACGTGCAAAATGAGCAAGTAAGATAAGCGCAGATGCGACTTACATACATGGAAACAAGCAGCACAACGTCGCCAGAGCTTGACACGGGGCGCTATTGCTTCATTAAGACATCCATCAGAGATGGTTCACTTGTTAATGATGCAGAATAGTGGTGTCAAGATAGTACCGAAACAAGTGAGAGAGTGCGCCAGAGCAGGTGGCACGATACGCGCTTTTGCTATTCCACTTAGAGGACAAGTATTTTCGAAGAATTTTCACGAATTATGATGAAGAATGTGGCATGATGCATTCCCCTTCTAAGTGATGCGGTCGTTTGTATGGGATTTCTCCACTTCTTGTTTGTTGTAACTCTATGCGAAATGAATGATTAACTGACNATACGCGCTTTTGCTATTCCACTTAGAGGACAAGTATTTTCGAAGAATTTTCACGAATTATGATGAAGAATGTGGCATGATGCATTCCCCTTCTAAGTGATGCGGTCGTTTGTATGGGATTTCTCCACTTCTTGTTTGTTGTAACTCTATGCGAAATGAATGATTAACTGACTGCGAAAAATTTGAAAAATTTTTTTGCAACTCAAATGATCTTTGAAATTGAATGATGGTCCAACGTGAGGCTTCTCTAATTATCAGCATTTCACGTAACAAATTTCATGGCCATGGTCGAAGTGGTACAGCAGCTAGGAGAGTCACACTGACAGAGGGACAGACAAAACACACATCCACGGACATCGCGGTCATAATGCGTTTGGCAGGTGCAGTGAAAAAGACCCACAGACTCGCTAACATTTGCATCCGTGACATCCACAATCCGGTCATTTCAAGACGGGCTGCTTAATGCAATGCATGTACTGGAGTAGCGAAAATTTCCAAGCAACACTATCACTCCCTCCTTGCCCCACACCTGTTCAACTGTTTGGGACGAGAATGTGTCCATTCACGACTTCCTGTGGGCAAAACGGCAGCTTCTTCTGACCTTCTGATCAATCAAGGTAAAAACCCGACAATGTCATCATCATTTTCTTTAATCGTTTATCGACTGAATTTCACTCATTTTACACTCAAAACTCGCGAAGTTCGATTCTCTTTTTTTGACTTTCTTTGGAAAGGCATGTTCGGTGAACATTTCAAAGCATGACCTCTGCAATGATTCAGTCACCTGTACAATTGCATAACCCTGATGTCATCACGCATATGTTAGTGTCGCTGCCACAATCGAAGAGATGAGTAACAAATGGGTGACTCTTCCAAAGATTACTAGGCTCAGAATATTGCCTCCTATAAAAATTGACAGGCAGAGATAGCACTGAACTCTCCGTTGGCGTGGTGTCCTCCCTTTCCTCCTTCTCCCTCCAGCACCCTCTTTCTTTGTCCTTCTTCAATTCCCCTAAAATAATAAGCCGTGCAATGATCACAGCTACCCCACAGTCCACAAAATGAAGTGTCTCGTTCGCAATGCAACCCAGGAAATGGGGCACAACGATCTACTTTTTAAATATTAACAGTGAAGCAAAATTTTGACGAATGGGAAGGCAGAATCGCTCATCGAGTGCAAAATGAATTCCAGAGAGGAACAAGGATCCTTTCTGTTATACTGCCTCCAAGTCAATCCACATTGACAGTGATCATTGCTTCAGAGGAACGACAACTCTGGATGGAAGACAACTGTAATACTTGAGAATGTGTGATGTTTTAAACGGATATGAGAATATAACTAGCGGGGAGGAATTTGGTGCGCGCAATTTGCACAATTGCGTCATAAACACACTTTTTGCAATGATATTTGTTGCAATCAAACATCCAGGATAATGCCCAACAAGCATTAATCTCGCCATTATTAAGTGAAGCGTTATGCAATTTTTCAACCAATTCGCAGAATTTTGCAGCACTTTTCATTGTGCAGTGAGTGACGATCACAGAAAATCGTTTGTGAATTCGAAACTGAACGTCTCGATTAGGTGAGTAAATATTTTTCAGATGATAACACATTCTTTTTTCAGGTTTTATGTCTTGAATCGTTCATTCTCAGTTTAATTGAGATCTGATTGGGGGTAATGATGAAGTTGTGTGACGCACAGGATCTCACGATTGACAAATGATGAAACAATAAGGAGAGGAGGAAGTGGTCGTTGGAATACGCGATGGTGACATCTCATTAGCATGGTGGCTATAAGAAATATGTATATTTCCCACCAATGCACTCTCCCTCTCCTGTGTGCTAGCACTCCGTGTAAAACTTGAAATGGAAAAGCAGGATCGGCTTTTTAAACGTCTGTCATCCAATTCACAAGGACCCCCTTATCAGCGCCAAAAGGAAGCCGATTAAAGAGGAAGCAGTGCAAAGTATAGCGACAGATATCGATGTTGAAACAACTAGAAAAAGAGAATCACACCCTTCATTGATGAATTATCGCCTTCAGCTATGAAATTACTGAGGAATACAATTCATCAATCACTGATGCTTATAATCAGCAATAAAACGACAGCAAAATTATCGATGCGTGATAATCACATTCCTTTCACAGCTGATGAAAAGGGACCGTAAATGTCTGTATCCATTCCTTGTCCTGATGCACGCACACATCGGAAGTAAATGGAAAGTTTAAGGATATTCCGTATAAAATGGATTTAACTTTCTCTCTACTTCCAAGGGAACGTGTAAAAATGCATCTGTAATAGTGCCCCTCGCTACTAGAATTGCACCCTCAGAGCACTGCAGCTATTCCACCATATCCTGCAAGGATTCTACAAAATCTTCCACGCTAAAATAACTTGCACCGTGGCGACTTTATCCAACTATGCAAGATTTCGTGAGGACAGAAGCAAGGACTTACAGCGGAAATTAACATCAGGCACTCTAGTACGGAATTGGGACAGACTAATGATAGTTTTGCAAAAGAATTCCACAAAATCTCCCACTCTAAAACAACTTTCCCAGGAAATTCCACATTCCCAGCTTGAACGACTGCTTAGTTAAAACTATCGGCAAACACAGTGAGCAGGAACGACTTCATCGTAAAACGTTGTTAATCTTGTAAAGCCGCCTAATTGAGAATACATATCAGGAATGCTAATATGATCTACGCGTTGTACTTTTCTAGCCAAGGCCAAGTGCAAAACTGCTCAACAGTGGAAATGCATCTTGCATTGAACCAACCAACCACGCCAGGAAACTCTTCGATCGATGCCGCAGTAGTTGTTCGGGAAATTGACTGAAAAACTTTTAGGCTGCATTGAGCATTCCTATCGAATCGAATCTTTTGTATAGTCGATAGGCAACGACTAGCTTAACGAACCATAATAATAATATAAATATTACCTCACAACACCACTATTTATTATTCAGCTCCAAGGCAGCAATGTATTGATGAAAGCACTCCTTAGGTGTCTTATGCTTTTCAGTCCGTAATTTGTTCAAAATGTTTCGCAGATGTACATTTTGCGCTTTGTTCGGGTATGGATTGTTTTTGTCAGCAAGTTATTCAATTTTCCACTGAGTTGGCCATTTGGCATCTTCTTGACCGTTACATTAAATTCTGTGTTGCTCAATGATGAAATGTCTCCACAACTGCAGTCGGCTTTGTTTTCACTAATTTTGCTCGAATCTTTTAAGGTTATGAATGACTCTGATCGATTGGTTCACGAGCCGTTGCACTACTTTCAGATCTTTTTTGATTGCAATTGCTGGAAAATCCTATTTTTGGGATTATATAGGCATTTACTAGCATGGTCATGCATCTCGTATTCACGTATTGCATTATTGCTTTCATATGGTAGAGGAGTTTTGAACACGAACTGGATAGGTTAACAAAATGGGCTTCGAAGGTTAGCCTACCGTCCAGGTGTTGGCCCAGATTGCCAATGTCACTTTTTACAGTTATTTTTTATTCGCAAATCTTCAGAACGATCACACTAGCTCAATGCTTTTTGGTTTGCAGTCTTGCGAATCTGATGATCGCTGTTTCTGACTCGTGGATTTTCATCTCTAACGCTTCTCTTAGATATGCTATGACTTTTTTCATATCTTCTATCGGATTTGCCGCATTTGCTTCGTCACTTTCTTCACGCGTTGTACGTCATCTGCGAAGAGTATCACTTCTCCGTGCGTCTCAACTTCGCCTACGCCTGAAAACAAGGTTAAAACGACAGGTGGAAATATGCCTCCCTGCGGGATGCATCTACGAACCTGTTTCGCTCTTGAAATCTCATCCTCATCTGTGTTCTTGCCCTCCTTTTTAGCAAGTGGTCTTCCAATAACTTCATCACAGTTTATCATCGGGATTTTCTCTGTCGGTGATCTTCTATAGTATGTTGGGGCTCATAGGATCATAGGATTTCTGAGTATCTAATTGTGTAGTGTAGGTTAGGTTGTTGTTCCCCATGTCTAGGAGGACTTTTTCAGATATCTCCGCCTCCGAAAGGCATATTGGCAGTCGGACAGAAAAGACTCGAATGCCTGATAGACCTGCACATATATACATCGCTCAAGGAGTTTGGAAACGCGTGGAAGAAGGCTGATAAGCCGATAATTGCCTGGTTCTTGCTCACCACCTGTGTTCTTCACTGCTGCTCTGAATTTCGTCTCCCTCCGCCAACTGTAGTTGGACTTTTCTTTTTTCCTTTTCTTAAAAGTTCTTTAGAATGAGGCCATAGTTTAGCATGGTTCCCTCCGCAAATCCTTACTTTCTGAGAGACCTTTCTTCTTTCAAACTCTCCTCGAAGACTAACTACCAAGTTTCTAATTCTTCTGTAATCTGTCCTCAGGCTCTCATTTTCCGGATATTGGAAAGTCAACTATACACGGCAGCCATAATATATGGGTATAATAAATGCCTAGGTATAAACATTACACATAACGATGCGTTTAAAAACTCATAGAGGTTGATGAAAGCAAAGACCAGAGATCTCTTCATACTATTTGTTCATATGTAGAACCGATGGATTTCACCGTGTAGTTCGGTTGTTTCGTAGAGTGTTTTTGTTCTATCCATATCAACGTTCTTCCGCCCTTCATTTTTTCTCGCCAGCTGATAAACATGTCAACGCTCTCTAAATAGGTTAAGAAGGGTGTCTTTATGAAACATATAGCAAAGAAGTCAAGTTCTTCATCTCTCATTGCGTCACAGATTTCTATAAAAATTCTTTTGTGCTAATGATCTCGCATGTACAAAGACTCCGGTTATCGCAGCAACTGCTTCCTTATCTTTTCCACATTCAAAAGTTGAGTTTGCAAGCCTGGTTTCTTTGCACAATTGTCGCCTTAGTCCTTTTTTCGCATCGGTACATTTCTGCTTGTAGGTATATGTACCGGGTTAATCGATACTTTGTTGTTCGTACTGACAGGTGGCTAATTACCTGCAGTAGAAGCTATAGAAATACTCCGAGCAAACAAAGGGCGAGACAAGAGATGGTTATTTCTTATCCGTACAATTCGTAAATCTCTAACAAACTCCAGCCCTTTCATTTTCCTATCCAGCTTTCATACGTAACATTCTATCACAATTCAGCTCACCTGTAATGTAATCGCATCGCATAATGCATGAGGAAGGTATTGCATTTTAGAAGGGCGCCTTCTTTTCAGCGATTGTAAGAATATATTGCGATGTACCTGATATTCAAACATAAGTTTGAGTGGTCGTGATTCTTTTGGTCCGGCTGTTGCGTTGTCGTGACACCTCTTTTCGTATAGGATTCTGATAATGGTCAACCTTTGCAGACGGTGATGGCCTTTCGCAGCATTTGTTCTCTTCTTCCTTGGTAGCATCCTATGTTGTCGCGTGTGGAATTCCGATAAACACCGTTCTTTTATTTTTCCCGTCCATATCGTTTTCTTTTTGCCTATTGCATTTCTGCTCATTCGCATCATCTTTGCCATTACTGAAAATATTGAAGGTTAAACAGCTTTGGGTTGCAGGTGATTTCAGTACAAATTATCGAGTTTAATATCATCTCATAGCAGCCACGCTGCTTTTTTGTGGTTTCTTTTCACCGTATTTTGCGCTGTACGGCCGAGCAGTGATGAATAAAACTCGAAGAATGACACCACAGTAATGTCCGTTCATGCAAAGACTGCAGAATGCGCAAGAAAATCAGAAGAGTTTTCGTCCGTGGGGATTCGGACCGGGAAGCTTCCACATTGAGATGAATTTGATTCAATGATGAAGTAACAGAATTATGGTGAGAGCAACTGAAGGAGAGGGACAGCAACGGCTGGAAAAGTGAGGGGAGGAGGAGGAGGAGGGGGCGGCGGGGAGATAAACAGCTTTTGGAAGGGACGGAGAGGGGGAAGGGTGGGACAAGTTGTCAGAGAGCTCTCGGCTAGGTAATGATTAAAACAAGGAGGGGAACCCGACAAAAAAAACAGTCAGGAATTGGTGAAGTGGGCCAAGAAAGGAGCACTATAAATTCTACCCATAAGAGCTCAAATAGTGCTGTAGTAAAACAGTGACATTATTCAGCAATGTGATCGGTGCTAATAATGGCAATAATACTGCTAATAGTAACTCATCGAAGTTTGGGATGCTCACTCAAATCACGACTCACATTCGTGTAACGATTCAGAGCATTCTGAGTGCGATCGAGTGGCTCCCATAGTATCGCTCCCACAACTGTTTTAGCGCTGATAAACTTGCTATATCTGAGAATAACACGTAACTATCCTGCTTGAAGGGGTACGATGGTTGTTCCGGAAGTTGTTGGTTGTCGAATTAATGGGCGCCCGACGTTTCGTTGGAGATTACTGGCCTCGGAGATGAAGTAAGGCGGCAGGCTGACAATCAGTAGAACGAAACAATCTTGAGAAGATTGTTTCGTTCTACTGAAAATCAGTATTTTGCATGCTCTATGCATGATATTTGATACCTTATACCTGACTATAAATCTGTATTTGAAGGAAATGAGCCACAAATAGTATGATAACGCAAGCTTCGGAATCGGAGTCTCCTTGCTGACAGGCTGAGGACTCGGTATAGTGCATCACACCGCAAAAATTTTCGTATACATCAATTTGAAGGAATCAGATGCAGCACAGAGTTGCATGGGGGGATGCGATCTATCAGCTATATTGGTGGTGCAGTACAGAATAGCTGGTACATACATCTTGAGAAGCATTGACCTTTGACTAAAATTCTTCAACAATCGTTCACCGTGTCACTGTGCTTAACATTTATTTTTTAATAGTCTTCGCGGTTATATTTGCTTAGGAAACAAAGGTGATAGCTGCACATAGGCGTAATGTTGAAGTGACGTTTTTCCGCGTTAATGGGCGATTCACGAATCAAGTTGCTATTCACCTTTGCATTTCAGTAAAGACTGAAACATATATGTGATAAAACTGACCATACATTTGCATATAACCCTTCAAACTCGAATAAATATGTCGTTCGAATCAACGGAGCTTAAGAAACATTCTTTTATATGCTGAAGAGTGGTCACGCTTCCAGTTTGTTCATAACTAAATATGCAGATCGGTGTCTGACTGATAGGGCATATCTTAGCACGTGCAGAACGTCACTCTTGGCCGTTTTGAATATTAACAAACATTTGAATCAAATGACATCAAATTTGGAATACTCATCGATGTTATATATTTGTTATAGAAGATTAATCGTTGATTGTTCATCGGTGCCCTTTTGTCGACTAGTTGCTCAGCTTAAGGGGTTCTTTCGACGCTGAGCGAAGATGGCTGATTCGAGAAGGAGCTGGAATACGCCGACATTCAGCTCCACCTATTCTCAAACTGCAGCCGATGCAAGGTGGAGTTTATCTTTGCTTTTCCTTATGCCTACCTTGACTTGGGAAGACTATAGCCAAATTGTTTATATCAGTGTAAGTAGTCAGTTCTAAAGAAGGTGAATGAATGGATGCTGAAAAAAAGGCTTTCTGTTTTCTGACGTTTCACAAATTTGCATTTGCATCTGCACTTTTCTGAGATCCCTAAAGCCAGAATTCTAAAATTCGGTGTGTCCGCTGTCATTCTCTATCTGTGCCTCAGGGCATAGTTATCCTATATTCATTCTGTAGCTGTGCGCCGTGGCATGCGCACCTAAACAGTTAACCTAAACAGCTCCACCAACTTCAAGCTTATAAGCATTTCAAAGGAAAAGGAATTTCGATGCGCTTTGAACAGGTCGGATACTTATTTTATGACGAGCATATTGCAGAAGAACGAAGTTTCTGCAGTGAATTGTAATCGGACAGCGAAAATACCTCGCATTACTGTGTCAAAATTGTATCAAAATATCGTATTTCTCCATGTACTTTTCATTTCCTCGGTAAACTTGTGGAAATGGTAGTCCATGTTGGCATGAAGGTAAATCGAGTGCCAAACTTTTGCCTCCAAATTCTGGCATGGTCATTTCATTGCTTTTTCAGCGGGAAACAGCGGCTTCAACCATCAGAGATGTCGAAATTCATTCCCGACCTGTTAAAGGCGGAAGCGGTAGTAATTGACGATTTTGACTTGCAGTGCAAAGCGGATGAGTCTGGGAGGTATTTTTGTTTTTCCCTTTGTGATTCTCTTTCTCTCTGCGTCCTTTTTTCCTATTTATGATAGCCCATGGAGATCATTATGGTGGGTCCAAAAATTTTTAATATAGGACTCCTTCCACTGCACACGGCAAGTGACCAAAGTTTAGAATTTCCGGAGTTCCTGCAGCCCCCATGAAAATCATCATATTTTTTCTGACTATGGCTTCAGCAGTCGCAGGAATTCATGCCCCATTTTGTTAACGAGTGAGATTGCGAATGACCGATGCAAGGTGCTAGGGAGAAGGAAAATGATCACCTTCATCCCATCCAGCACCTAGAGCTGTGCTTTGCCAGTTTCAAGTCGTACGCTAGTGAGACAGGGGTCTAAAATGGCGGAAATAGCCGGATGAGGCGATATAAGCCATCGTTTGGCACTTTCCGCTACGCACATATCGGTCTTTTTCCCTTCCACTTTGCTAACTACTGCACATTTTTTAACACGCTGAGATGCATTCACCGTTGATTGGTTTCGTTATACAAGATCGCCTCGAAGCCATTGCGTGCGTGGCTTCGAGGCGATCTTTGAGGGAAACCAAACTCCGAACACAGTTAATTGATATAACCTGAGCCCGTTACAAATCCGTCTTTTGGCGCATTTGAATTGATAGTCATGTTCACTACTGTATAGTTCATGCAGAAGTATGGCAAATTCTTTAAAAGTTCTGAGGCGCAGTCGCTGTCGCCACTGGTTTCATGCGAATAGACCACGAAAGGAACAGGACCTCATTTTGTTTAGACTCCTTAATTGCTTCGACTTTTGTATAGGTAACACGCACTTCGTAGTTATTGGAAAACGGTTATTGAACACCTCTTTATAGCATTCGTACCTTTCTTATGAGTCTGGTTGTTTGCACTTCAGAACCAGCGAGTTTTGGAGCGACGATGGTGAAAATTGCATCTATGGTGGCCTTGACTGTCTGCTGTTCACTACCCAAGAGTGGCGCTGAGAGGCGAAGAGCATGAGTAGGTTTGAGTGGTCGGACTTTGTAGAGTACCAATTCTGATTAATGGAGCCGATGCGATTCTCACATTTGAATGCTAAATTTATTCAAAGAATTGAATAAAGCTTTTATGCAAGATTTTATAAAAGATCTCATGCAAGATTTATGTTAAATGAGAAGAGATTTCGGTTTCTCTATCAGCTGTAGAATGGATACATTTGCAAGCATTCATTCAGCTGAGATGAGGATACTCCTTTCACTGCTGAGGAATTCGCACGTGCAGATTTGATGGAATTGAAGTGTCACTTCAAACGTTTTTCTGCTTAAACACGATTTCAGGCAGCTGTTTACATATACGGTTACATGGCATGAGAAGTCGAGTGGAGATGATAATGCAAGTGACGAATTCAAAGAGGTCGAGCCAACATTCTCATTTATGAACGGTAATATATGAACAGTTGCACTCATATGTTATAATGTCTCGAAACAGTGAATGCAAATGTTTATGCAAAACCTGACAAGCCGTAATAGCGAGGTGATGCATATTTTTCAGATAACCATTTTGCCGATTCACGTCTTTGGTGGTTAACACTCGAATAAGCTTATTCGCTGGCCTCATCACAATTTATTTTCTCGATGGTGCACAACTAAACATTGGACAGTTATATTTCATACAAGCACTTGAGGAGGAAACTCCGCAGTAGAGAGGTCTGATGACACCTACACATGACATGGAATATATAAAAGGATTATGTGGTTTGGATTGTTGAATATGGTCGAGTCGTTCGTTTCCTTGCATAGACACGCAGTCGATGCTTGTCCAAGTCCATCTGTTTCTGCAGCGTCATCGGCGGCCAGGAATGCGGTGAAGAACGATCTGGACGAAAGATGCCGTCGGTGGGCTCCGTCGAATAGGCCGAAGACGATTCTACAGTGTCGCTGTGACGGTCCTTGTGGGAAGATAAAGGTATGTCTGTCTTTTCATTGCAGTAAAGGCTCGCACATATTTAATATTAAATTTGAGAGGATATGTGAGATCGGCAGAAGCAGAAGCAAAGGCGATCGTGCTGTGGGATCTTCTACTCCACCAACGGCTCTTCGCCAGCAAGTTTCCGCTCTCTTCCACATCTTTCTTCTCAGACGCTGATAGCTTCTCTAACCATTTTGAGAGATTCATAACTCTTTGGCATCTTCATAAATTATGAATGAATACTAACAAAGTTTTGGTTCAATGTTCGAATATATTTAGTATTCCTTGATCGACTCGAAAATCAAGTGGGCACTTCACCAGAGGAAATTATAATTACGTATGCAAATGAATATAAATGCATATCTTCGCTTACCCATTATTATCCATATAAAGTGTACACAATATGCAACGATTGGCATGAATAGCACTAAAATGGGTATATAGGCATTAATGTCCAAAAATGCGCTCATAGACCAAATTCACACCATTTGTTTTTTCATTGTGCACTCTGGTGGTAACGGACGCTGCATCGATCAGCCGGACATATACGCATTAAGGCAGTTATCATTAATTAGATGCCTGCTTGACATACTATCGTGAAGCACACCTTGCAAAGTTGTTTGCCAATGAGAAATGATTGGGGCACTTTGTTAGCCAGTACGTGAGATGCGATCGATGGGCCTTTGCGACCATACGATATGTCAGGATTGCTATGAAAACGCACCAGCAGTGGCGGCTAGAGGTTATATTGCGATTTCTCATTTAATTCAACATCGTAACTCTAAGAGGACATAGCATCACGAAAGCCTTTATGGCGATCACTGCATCGAAAACAGTGAACGTAGTCAAGAATTTGTATTGACATAATGCGGTTACTATCAAAGAAGCTAATATATATAGTGAAATATGAGAAATGAACCGTTTCTCGATCGATCTGCGTAATGCTATTCGAAGAGAGAAAGTTCCTTTGACTGGCTGAATTCACAACAAATTCGTGGGATTATTACATGAGATTGACGGCAAAATTCGTAAAAACTCTCTATTAGAGGAGAGCGGAAAAAACCCTTATAGTCATAGCCTCGACAATTGCTTGACAGAAGCTGACAGGTGAAAAGCTGATCACAGTTTACGTCTGCTAGAGATCTTTTAGATGTGAATGCACTGAGGGATAGAAGTAAGCTGCAGTAAGTGTTTGTCATTTGTTCACAGCGAGTTTCTTCCAGAAAGAGTTATCAAAGTTCTTTGAAAGCTGAAATACTATGGAGCGATATTGGCATTTTAATACACTTTCATGCGTTTTAGCATTTAAGCAATACAACGAAGGGCCTGTTGACGGTTGAGTGGACACAGTCCCCAGGCACATTTCGAAGGCATATCCTGGGCTAAATTCATATATACGGATCTTCGAGCCTTGAAACTTCCGCGGAATTTGAATGCTATTTGGTGACAGCCGTACAGTTTTAGCCAACAATATTGTATTTAACCTGAGCATCATCAGTGAGGCTTTTTTTGTTGAAGCCGATGGCTTTTTTTTGCAGTAGAGAAAAGGATTGCCTTATTAGAGTATGAACATTTTACAGCGAGCAGCAAAGGATCATTTAAACTGCAGTGATTCTCATCTTTTACGTTGTTAGCGGTGTTGAAACCCGAACACTGATATTATTTCATTGTATATACAGGCGCAAATGGCTGCCCAAATCCGGCTTGTTATTTGACGGATCTTGCTTGCCTTTGTACGGATCGCCAACGTCGTCGCAAGAAATTCCGTCAGATTCTCGAAATGGAACGTCAACGTGGTGATAACGCCTCAAGGAACGAAGCAGAAGCCGTCGACGTTAGCATGGATCAACAAGTATGTCTGTTTGTTTTGATGGCATTGAAGTGAGGGGAAGGAGGGAGATAGGGCGGAGGGAGGGGTGGGGGGAAGGAAGCACCATGTAGGTTACCGGGTTTCATTACTATATGCTCTGTTTAGACGATATATGATGATATCGATTGTAAACAATGGGAGAGGGTAGTCTACCTTAGCACGTCTGTCGGAATCACCGTGGTCTTCGAAAAGGAAAACTGATGCTTATAATATTCACAAAAAGACGTTTTGTTCAGAAAAACATGCCACACTGAGTGAAATTTGTGTGGATCTTCGATTTCCTTGTGCCTTAAGCTCAAGTGAAAATGGGGCTGCTAAGGGATTAAGAATGACTCCAAGCAGTCACTTCCGACCGTATTTATTAGAATAAAACGACGGCTCAAGAGTTATGCTATTGTGTGGAGATCATTCAATTCTTGCTGAGTGATTATAAAGAATTTTTCAATCTCTATAGACTGATGATAATTTCGCGAGTGAAGCTCTATGACATCAAAGTTTTTGTGCAACTTGAGCATGAACAGCTAAGCACAAAACTTGTCTGCTTCGTTCTTGCGTTCGGTGTTACATTCGAAAGAATAAGGTAATTGAGAGTCTTCAGCAATGGGTGCAACCAAGTCCAGTAAGCAGTATTCCATGCGTGCATCTGGTTGACGTTCGTGCAACAACCTTCGTGGCTGAGCGTGGTCACCGACGTGTCCAAAAGAAGCAGAAGATCGTTGAGATGTACGACAACTATACTCTACAAGAGGCCATCAACATGCTTCAAGATTACCCACGCAGCAAAGCGTAATCCCCTTTGCTCTTCATTACATCCTCCAATTCAAACTTGTGATAATTGTATTCTTCGTTCTTTTCGGATCTTTGAGACTCCCGTGGAAATCCGATGAAAGGATGAAGTTTCTTCAGCCATGAATGCAAAGCATAAAGCACCAAGTATCTGACTTTGAGAGTTGCCTTCAAGATAGTGAGAAGATAAATAGCATAACGATAGATTATCCCAAGCACTATGTCAGACTATGTCAGGTGTCAAAGGCTTCTAATTGCATCTGTTAGACGCAGGGATCATATAAAAATAAAGCAGTGAACGTGAGCTATGGGCAGTTAGAATCTTCGGAACACTAGAACTGTCATGGGCGTTCGTTCAGCTGTCCTTTACATCTCGTATCTATATCTCCTATCTTCACACCTACTGGAGGCGGGGGATCTTTAGATTCACACCTTCCACCTACCAAAGATGGGTGTCCCATGCGCCTGCTTTCTTCTAGAGTGGTGATCCCATATACGTCCTATCTACCCGTAGGTGGGAAACTTATCTGCATCTTAGTTAAGACACTGAAGGAATTTTCACGTCGGCAATTTAGCAAATGCAGGATGGATCCAGTACACACGAAGTTTCTTCGAAAAGGACCTCGAATATAATTTGACGTGTAAATTCAATTAAAGCGTATGTTTAGAAGGCATAACTGAACAAGAGTGAGATTGAGAGGTTTTGTTCTCATCCAATTCGCAAAAAAAGATTCCGTCAATGTGAATCATCCATTACTGTCAATTGTTTACAACATACTTGGTCAGAATCTATAAGTCAAAGCAAAGTGATAGATTCTAGAGTGGATATAGTGCAAAACCATGAAGTAGTGTGAAAGGATCCTTTCTAAATTATAACTGGTTGTTGCATCCTGTACGGCATTCACTTCCCCATCATTTTATCACTTGCGATACCATCAAGGAATATCAATTTTCAGGGCCGAACTAATTGGTTTCGTATATTACTGTCTAAATGGTCGTGTAAACGAGCGTGCCTCGTGGAAGAGAATCGGCCCTCACGACCTCGCTTTGCCGCTCATCAATTTCGAGAATGCTGATGACCGCATTGACATCATTTTCGACTGCACTTAATCAACTTTCTTCCTGTTACCTTCCAAGCTGCTTCCACCTTTTGTTTTGTACTCCTGAAAATTCGATACCTCTGAAGTGAGCGGAAGATATATCTCATCATGTTGGGACTTTTCTTCTCTTCTTTCGTCTTTTTTCCGATACTAGCCATGTTGCGGTAATCAATCGCTATCCATCATTTCGCCCACCTATCCAACCACCGAGATCTAGCTTCTATTTCTTTTTGCCTCATAGTGTGCAAGTGTTTTTTTAATGCAAACTACAAAATACAAGCTGTGTGCACATGTCGACCTTGAGAGTTAGAAAAATTTATTTGTACCGAATAAGCCATCAAAGAGGCGACAATCAGCCGAAGTCTATGGGTTTCACTTGAATTCAGGTCATAATAAACGCATTCGATCTTGTAATAAAACATGCAATTGCAATCTTAAAGGTGTTCGGTTCATACCACATAGCCAAGTTCACTGCTGCTACAATGCATATTTTCGCTGAAGCGCTCGAAGCGATGAATCAAAGGGTCTAGTTGAGGTTACTTCGTCTTTTATGTAATACCTCTCGGAAAATTATGTAAATTATTCCTGGTAGTAAGAATATTCCTGTTAACATGCAGAGTGTTCATCTGAACGGTCTTCGAGTCTTGCGGTTTGCTCTCTCTCTCCCTCGCTAGCACTATATGGGGGCATATCATTTCGTGTTAATGTTCCCACGCCACTAATTCATTTACCTTCGTCTCAATTCACCTTGTACCTATTCCCATTCGCATTTCCACTCCAATCTTATGCTCCACTGCAATCTATTACCAAAACAAAACACTGCTCTCAGTCGAAGCATATTTTTCAAAATAAATCCGCTGTTCAAGAAGCGTGGAGCGTATTGCAAACAGACATCACTTCATGGACTCATTGACCACCCCGTGATCACTCTGTGGTCGCTTATGACCATAAGCAATTTGCCTCGCTCGAGGAAAAGTAGGAGAAAGAAAAGGAGTTTATAATTAAGATGTATAGATGCTTGAGTTTATATTGAAAAAAAAAGTTTATTAGCAATGCTGGATATTACAAACTCCTAATCAGGTATGCTGNCCCCCCCCCCCCCCCCCCCCCTCCCAACGTTCTCTTCAGGCCAGCACTACATGTCCGCTACCCTGCTACCTTTTCTATATTACAGGTGCGCTCACCAACACACCTTTAGCAGAAGCAACTCAAATGTTGCCATACCAAACAGCCGATCATACAATTCTGATCATTGACACCCGCATCACGTAATGCACGTGATTTTCATAATTTTGGCGCTAATTCTGCGTGACTTTGAATAGTGTGTTGAATGGAGAGTTGACGAGGAAATTAAAGGAAATAAAAATAGTGTTATTCATTAAGAGTGAGAGAAACACAATAAACAGCGTGTGTCGACCGTTCGACAGTTTGCTGTCGTCCATAGTAAATGTCAGTGATGGTTGTTAGAATGCATGGGTTTATTATCGTTTTGTGTTGTGTGTATCGATGATTGCCCGGATGGTGGGATTTGCTTTACTTCCGCAGATGTCTCAAATGTCCGACCATCGAGGCAATATCATCGCAATCTTAGACCCTTTTTAGAGCTGCAAAATATTAGTGTCGTATAATAAATAATCTAGTATTTAGAATATTTAAAGCAATCATTTAAAGAAAACATTTGGAATATTGTTTCCTCAGCTGACGAAACTTCAAATTCAGATCGAATATTTTTTTTATATTTAAAAGTGCTTTTAAATAAATGACAAGCAAATCTGAGCAGACGCCAATTGCGGAAGTAGTTGTGGAAGGTTATTGATGCGTAAAGGTGTGAAGTTACGAACTAAGAAGCAGTGATGAAAGTGATAGAGATGAGGAGTGTAAATCGCTAGTTGTGCTAAAGAAGTGAGTGCTGTAATGCTTCGTGCGGACCGTTTTGTTTGTTATTGAAATACCCCCCTCCCCCCCCTCCCCCCCTCTCCCCCACCTCTTCCCCCCCATCCTTCTACCCACAAGGGTTGTATTAATTTCCTGAGCACTTAAGAAAGACATGCTTCAACATGGTATCGGGCTTGTTTAGACTTGTGCAAGTTCGCTCGTCACTCATAAAGTTGCATATTGCTGGCAAATAATGATATATGCGAATAACGAGTATTGTTTACTTCTGATGGAGTCACTCGTGATATATATATATATATTTGCTTTTTATGTGATGCAGTTGATCTATATGATGGTTTCACTCATTGAAAGTGCATCGAAAAAAGTTTGTAGGAAAAGTATGGAGAGAGTCTGATAAATAAAATAAGACCTCTATAGGAATGTCTCACTGCAATTACACCATCAATCACCACATTCAGTGATGAATTCAGCGGGAAGTGTATCATTTCGATGCTCACTGGAATGATCCTCAAAACTTTTGCAAATCGATGCAAGTACAATGACGTCATAAAATATTCAGTGGTAAAAATGGTTTACAATATGAATCGATAGTACTGATTCGAAGAATAGCATTTGACGAGAGAGACATCGAGATGTGCGAATGCGTTTCTTGATGTCTAACTGTCAGGTTTAATTAACTTTGCTCTGTAATGCAGCACTTCTAAATTCTTTATAATTTCCTTGTTTCCCGCAAGCGAATTCTTCGCATCTCAAATTCTCTGCTATACTCTTCCAAATGATCGGTAAAATCTTGTCTTATCGGTACAGGAAACTGCCAAATTGAAAGTGGCGATGAGGAGAGAAAATTCCTTTGTGTATTACTGGAAAAAGTTTGTCCATATCGGACGTTTTCTATCACAATCGATTCATCCCAATCGATCGTATCGGCATTCTTTGATCTGAATTATCATTGGTGCATATTGCTGCGGTTCCGTCCAATACGCATTTATCACTTTCTCTTTCAAAGGATTTTTTGGTCATTTACTTATTGTTCTCCTATTTATTAATATTTCCTCAGAATTGATTTGAAAACATCTCTCGTGATTCTGAAGTTTATTGTTTTCTCACGTCTTTGGTCAGCTGATAAAGCATCATGTTTGCGCATATGCACGTATGTGTCTATCTGACGATTTGAATTCGAGAGCGACTAATGCTGCTGTTGCGAATTTTGGTGCATACAAACTTCACTAGACGTGCATTTATGGTTGATCCATCAACTTCGAGAAAAATTGTGAATATCTGAAGGAGTCAAAGATTGATGCGTATTTTATCCCACTTCGATGCTGAGCTTTCAGTTTCAGATTCCACAAAAGGTGAATCTTTTGTGGGATGTATGTATAGACGTTATCCTCCATACGTATCTTTTGACGTTGGCCAGTCAAAGAAACGCCATAAAAAGACGCAAATTGTGCAGGATGTTCGATTCCGCCTCTCCGCTTATCCATTGCTAATGGATAAGGAATCAAAAAATGGCAGTTGGTATCAAAGTTTTTTGATAGGTTAATTAGTTGCACGTGAAGTAAGTCGCGCGGCCAACAGATGAAAAAATTGTATTGAATATAACGCATATAGTCATTTCTTAACGACGAGTGAAAACCCACCCATATACAGATTGGAAATCGGGTACTTCCGTTTGCTGGACAGATGTTGTACAGCTGAGCAATCGTAGATGGCTTCCGCCGCCAAAATTTTTTGTTCAAACTGTGCAAATATGCATAAACTGAACTACGCATATATTCTTGCTCATACGTTTTAAGCAACATTTTCATCAACTCACATGACAAACAGATTTTTGCGGTGATTCCGACAGAGCAGCGTCACTCGCTGTGACAAGTCGGAAGGAAGTTTGAGTGAGCGAATGGATTTCCTCATTGAGAAAAAACATTTCATGGCATATATGCGTATATCTCTGCTTAATTGAAGGAGAGTGTAATATGTAATAGCCGCAAGTTTCTATATTTCAAGTATTGGTGCCAATGAGATGAGAAATGAAAGATTGAGATCTGCAGTTATTGCATAAAGATATCACAGGCTTTGAATGATGATCACTTAAAGGCGTGAGGTTTTGGCCACTAAAAGTGATTAGCAAGAAATCCTATCAAATTTTAGTCTTTGCGGCAATGGAATCGACCCCACGATATGATTCGGTGGAAAATTTAATGAGGCCGACTTGAGTGTTTCGCTTTTTTTTAATGGGGAATGTTGACTTTGAAAAGGTTTGCTGGATAGAGGAGAAGGGGATTGCGTATGCATTCTTCCCGAATAGTCCATTGAAGGCTTAAGAATTTTTTACTCATTCAGCTCAAGAGGAAAGTAATATATCACTCATCCACGCATAGGCGTTGTCATGAGAAAAATGAGACCTCTTCCTGAAATTTTCGAAAAGAAATCCTGGAAACCTCATTAATTCCCTCCCAGAGGAATAGGTTGAATGCGATCCGGAAGATCGTTCACTTCTGACGCATCAGCCATATCTCATTGTCCCCTTCTCTCAAGTAGAAAGTGTGATCTGTTATTGCATTATTGATCCCTTGCATTCAAGATTTATAACTGTCAAAAATCGCTCATTCTACACGCGCACGCCACCATTGCTCTGATCTACCGCTTCCTATTCTCCGTCTACCCTTAACATGACGTCATAACTGCCAGCTTTTTTGTCTTCTGAAGTCGTGGAATGCACGACAACAGTTGTCTCCTTATCGTGGCGGAGCGAAACAACTTCAGCGTCAGCGGAAACTTGTGTAGTATTGCTGTCGTAATTCTGCGTCTTATAATATTGATGTTTTATTCACCGACCTCTGTTTATATATATGTACCTCTGTTTATATATGTATATATATGTATATATATATCTTATATGCCGCTTTTCCTTCCTTTTGTACATCGCATCGGATGTTTTATCTACTTTTTTTGCTTGCGAGAGAGCTTCTGAACGACGCTCTCACACAAAGACTTTCAATGCCGCTACTATTGCAGCTTCAATTTATATAACTCCTCCTTGCAGGCAGCTTGCAAGGTCAGTCATCCCCTTCCCTTCGTAGCATAAAGAGGATAAACAGTGAGAAAAGATTTGGAAACTCATTGGTTGATCGAAATGACTTTAATGCTAAAGCGGTAGAACGATATGGAGGTGAACGAGGCTAGCCCGAAATGAAACCAGGCGAGTTCTCAAAAGCGACGAGAAGCGTTTGCCTCGTTTAAGTGCGATGCTGTTGAATGCCAACTAGCCGAATAGGGCTTCTTATGTGCAGCTGCAACTGACCGGTGGACTTCGATTTCAATCGCAGCCGATTGTGAAACATTGGCTGCCACTGAGAACAACGTTGCAAGAATTTTCTTTTCCTGCTGCTTTGTTATGGAAGTGGAATGTGATGAGTGCATGGTGCACTTGTCGCGACTGCCAATTTGGTTGGGTTGTACATTGGTTTATATATTAAAGACTGCGGGCAAAGCGTTGTTATTCTCGCATCTTTACACACTGCCTCTTTCGCGTATGTTGAAGGACTTCATTTGTGCTGATATTCGTTTATTTTAACATCCGTACAGCTTCGAGTTCGGTAAAAAAGTTGCTTCTCATCATAAGGCAAGACAGGTCATCCGTCACTCCAGCTCATCGGTCAGTGGGATACAACTTATGGGCAGAGAGGGAGGAAAAACGTTCTCAAGCATTCCACTCTGATCTGCTGGCATATGCTAAAGATTCAGTTTAAATCAATAGAATTCCTTATTTGCCTGGTATATTATACACCTCAGTGGAAACTTATTTCCCTTTCTCTATCAACATTGAAAGGAAATACAGTCATTCGAAGGTGGAGAGGAATCCACGTGCACCTTGCATCGGCCGATTTTTATTTTCACCGATTGAGCTGAAGAAAAACAAATCTTTTATGACGAGCTGATATGAGCGATTAGTTCCCTCGATATGTGAAATTATTACTGCGCGTTTTTTATTTTCGATGGCAAATTGTAGAATTCGTTTGTTGGCTTGACGAATGAGATGCAAAAAACGCATACTGTGCCATCTCCTTTAAATTGCTTCTTTTCACTTGCAATTAGCAACTCTTTGTCGTTAGTTGGAAAGAAAAAATGCTCGTTGTTCGTTGAAAAATTTATGGAGGAGACCATCTTGCCTTGCTTCATGGAAGAAGACTTGGCAGCATCACAGCTCGCTTGACGGATTGCATTGCGGTTCGTGAAAGACGGGTGCGTTGATGGGAAGTTTATGAGGTTCTTTGGGCGTAATTTTTACGTCTGCGTTGATTTGCTAGTGACAGCGCTGTTCTGCACCGATACAGCCACTTTGTTGTGCCATCTACACTTAAAGTACTTTTATTGCTGCTTCATTATTTTTATTATTATATATTGTTAATGAGTGAAGTGATGCTTCTATCTCAAAGTTCTCAAGCTAGTTGCTTTGACAAATGGAAATGTCTTGCACATATCGTGTTGCTTCTCGGCGGGCACGCTTGTTACGCACCCTTGTTTCTTTGCACTTGCAGAGCGTATTGTGAAGCATCGTCTATGCATAGGGTACTGCGGGTCTGTTTCTGGGCAGAAGGTTTGTGAGGTTCCGTTCGAATCTGAACCATTTATCGCAACCGTTTTGTGATTTACCGGGGACTTGTGAGTTTGATAAGGGAAATATGAAAGCACGTGTATTATATCGCACGCTATGATGAGCTTTCCGCTTTTCAAATCCCAGCCTTTAACAGCTTTTGCGATTTCATGTCAAAATCTAGATAGTGATTCGTCTGACTTTGAATGTGCGATGCTTGCGTCGTTGAAAAAATCGCTCGTTGTTACGTGAATGAATGGTATCGCATATGTTCTAATGGGAAACGAAGGCATTTCGAGTGGATTGAATAGCATTACGTCACTGTCGAGTCGTGGATTGCTTACAGGAAGGATGAGAAGACGAGAGGAGCTTTTTGAAACGATCTCGCGGATTGCGAACCAAAGGATATTGGTTATTGATGGAGCGATGGGCACCATGATTCAGAGAGAGCATTTGCAAGAGGAAGATTTCCGCGCCGATATTCTCAAGGTGTGCCGCATCGATCTTTAATCTGCACTTTTTTAATAGCGCTCAAAACACAGATAGCTGAGAAAAATTTAAATCTAATCACAAATTAAGCGTAGGTAAAGCGTTCTGTGAAATGAGAAGCTAAGAGGGGAAGGAGGGATGGAAGCCTTTAACAACAAGCATCGTGCTTTATATTTTTTTCATCATAGCTAGGGGCTGAAGGGAGCGTTTGAAACCTTCAACTATTTTACCAGTAAGGATCATTGTCTCCCTACCCCTTCTCTTATCTGCCTTTGAGGAGACTTTCAAAACTGCGCTTGAAATCATCGCTGATGCCAGATTTCACGCTTTTTCGTAAGCATATATGAAATATGTCGCGTTTTAAAAAGTGCTAAAAGTTCTAAGAAAGCCAATTCACGCTTTTTCCCTTTTTCGGAAACTGAAAGTAAGGGGCCGAAGGCTGTTTCGCATGCTAGATTTGAGGTGAGATAAGCAGGTTCAGCAAGCTAGGACGTCCCTGAGCAAAAGCTAAGACAAGAATGGTTTGCGCGTTGTACTTAAATGAGGGAAATAGCCTTCATTTGTGTGCGATGCGCTTTTTTGAGCTCCCGGTGGATAAATTTTGAGTCATTTAAAGCGCACAAGTTCAGCTCATTGTAATTAATTTGAATTTGTTCTGCATCACGAGATGCGACGAGATTTTGTGCTTAAAGGATAGGGCGTTGTGGGGAATTACCGGTAGCAAGATAGTGAAAGATCAAGAAGGCTCTTTTCAGGGTGAAGAGGATTGCTCGATGTAAAGTTGAGGGTTAAGGGCCACCTTGCATATTCATATTTGCGGCGCTGTTGTAGCCGAATTTGGCAGAAGAAGTTAGGTATGTGGCATTTGATCACCCGTAACAGTTTTCAGAGGTGTCACTTGAAAGGCATATAACGTTTATATGGAGTCATATTGTTTTTGTTAATTAAGGATCATCCGAAGCCACTCAAAGGAAATAACGACATCCTTTCATTGACGAGACCGGATATTGTTTATAAGATTCACAAATTATATTTGCAAGCTGGAGCTGATTTCATTGAGACTAATACGTTCAGGTGAGTTTTTGACTGAATTTACTAGATTGTGCAGCTTGGTATGAATTCAGAGGGTGTTTTATTTATTATGGTACAGTTATTTTGGTGAGACAATAAAACCGCCTTGAGGAGTATTCGAAAAATGTTTTTTGTGGGAATGATGTCACTAATTTTTTTTCTTTGACGAAAGTAAATGAAGATAGCTTGGAGGTGAGGGAAGAGAAAGAGTGATAGCGGGAAGGAGGGACGAAAATACTGAGCGTGCTTTATGGATTTGAGTTTTTTTTTGCTACACACGGTTGTGCTTGAATTTATAACACTCATTCCAGTCGTCTGAATATGTTGCTTCAGCTCCGATAGATGGTCTATAATTTCTTACTTTCGCCTTTTCACTGTCAAATCCGTACTTGTTTTGAGCACACACTACTAAATAATAAATCCCTGATGTATTCCATTGTGCCTTACCCTAAATGCCAATCGATTTGTCGCTTTGGATGTGGGACTTATCTTTGCCCAATGAGAGGACAACGGAAGGAGAAGAAAGGAGGGAATACAATTGTACTGAGGAAAAGAGGCTGTGGAACTGAAGAACGGGCATTTTATACGCGTTCAGAGAAAACCTACTCATAGTGCCTAAACGAATCAGTTTTATTATCAGAAAATCTGTCATGTATGTTCGATGAAACGTTCACGAAGGGCAAAAGAGAAACAAAACGGCAGCAGTTACTATTTGCAATAATCGAACTGCGAGTAAAGTGCTTGCAGACTTCTGGTAACAAGGCGCCCCGAATTTAAAATTGTGGTTGTGTGTATTCCATAAGCTCACGTTATCTGTCTTTCATGTTCAGTGGAACGACCATCGCTCAAGCAGATTATCAGTGTGAACATCTTGTACACGATATCAATTACCACTCAGCACAAATCGCTCGTAAAGCTGCCGACGAAGTGTATGAGCAAACAGGTGACCACTCGCTCGTTGTCCCTTCAATGCCGCTTTTCTTTTTCTGACATTTCATCATGTTTTTTCGCTTGTTATGCTTTTATTGATTCACTCATCGTTTAACTTTTTTTTACGAACGTCCACCCGAGGATTGTATTTCTTTAGAAAAATCATCACCCCCTTCCCTTTTCTCATTTCACCTCCCCGATCGCCCTCTCTTCCCTGACGCGGCTCGTTCTTCGACTCATTATAGTCACTGAGATGAAAAATTCCTTGCCATTTCATGAGTGATCTTTTTTGAGAAGCGATTAAACACCTCAATGGTTTCATTTTAACAAAGTTTCACTGTTCATTTCCCATTTCAAATAATCATGGCTCTTTCACTTTGCACAGCAGCACTTTGCAAAGGCGCATTATGGCAATATCATGTCTGTGCGCACATATAAATATGTTCGTTTATGTCTTCTTTTTGTCCAACAGCTTCAAACTAGTGCCCATTGAAGTTAATGTCCCAAAATCATTCGAATATAATATACGCCCCAAGGGAGATTCTCTCCGCCATATTTCATATCGATTCGTGGACTTCAGGACTTATGGACGTTTAGAGATGGAGACACTGGAAATTTGCACTCCGACTTTCATTTCTTAACCTTAACTCATGAAAAACGAATTTTTCTTTGTTATCTCCCAATGCCGAAGCCATTAAAAATACGAACGATGGCGCTAATGTTTTATTTCTCTATAATTTGTGGATTAGGTTGTTTGGATGAGCGGGATAAGGAAACTTATATCGTATGAGTTATTTGGGACCATTCTTCACTCGCTGAAATTCGCATTGCTGTGGAATTGTGCATTTATGAAATTGTTTCGCTCATTTTCCTACGTATATACAACTTCCCACACATTCTTTTATCCCACTCCTCAAAGAGAAGCATGCTTACCTTTATGAATCAATCGATTGTTCTAATGGAGTGGAGAGAGGCGAGAAGTAAACATTATTTTATCGCATTCACTTCTGCTTTGTGTGCGATGTGCTAATAATTGTAAGGTTGCATTATTTAGAAGGATCGTTTTTCAAAAATACTTGTCAAAGAAACTGCCATGTGACAGAAGATATTCGAACAGTGAATTGCTTTCAAATACTACTGAATAGCTGAATTGAATTTATGTCACGGAGAGGAAGAGGTGGGAAGAAGAAGAGCAATTATGCAATTGCTTTGTTGCATTTGTTCAGTTTCAATTTCAGGTGTCCGCAGATTTGTTTGTGGTGCTATCGGTCCAACAAACAAAACATTGTCCATATCACCATCTGTGGAACAGCCCGACTTCCGTAATATCAGTTAGTTATAATTCTTCGCATTTATTTTATTATATTCCTTTCGTTTCTTTCCTATGTGCAAAAATATTTCTCGCCAGTGAAATCACAAGTCTATGGGGAAATGGAAAATTACCCACGTAAAAATGCATTTACAATTGTTGAAATACCTCTGGTAGACAACAGTAAGAAATGGTTAATATCGATTTGTAAAGTATGAAACGATGTGATCTATCAAAGAAATTTGGATGAAGAGGTGAGAGAGATGGAGTGAGGCTGAAGTTTTGCTTGCACCATCGTCGTGAAATCCCAAGGCTTGTGTCGAATGGTGTTCATCTTCATCTCCGGGAGCGGTATAAATGAGTACTTGCTGACTGTGGACGTCACGAGGTTCTTAATGAGGCCTTCTGAAACAAAGGCTACTTAAATTCCATTTTGAACCGCATGAACTTCATATCGGAGCAAAATCCTTTCCGTCATAAATCCTATCGGGTACGATAAGAGGATATGTCTTGAAAGTAGCATTGGCTAAAGGATTTTGGTGAAATACAAAGAAAGCTTTTCTTGATTGTTATATTTATTAGATCATGTTCTTAGTGGTGTGATGGTCGAAATCTCGACGTGTTTAAAGTGCTACGATTATCATTCTCTTCATAACATGTTCAGCAGTTTAACCGAGTTGGTTTATAGCATTCCAAGAGCTGGTAAAGGCATATAGTGAACAGGCACGTAGTCTGATCGAAGGAGGAGTGGATGTGCTTCTGGTTGAAACTGTATTCGACTCGGCAAACGCAAAGGCAGCGCTCTTTGCCATTCGAACGCTATTCGAGGAAGACGGCATTGAAGAGGTTTGTTGACATTTCGGACTAATTCTGACCATTCACACCGCCGGAAGTTGACGTTTTGTGCCCATTGTGATTGTCATTCTACACCTAACTTATTCAGAGGTTTCGAATTTATGTACTTCTAGTTGATTAAAGTTATTCATTTATTTGAATATTTTGACTTCTATTCGTGGTGTTTGTGTCATTTCTATGGTGGTTCGGAGGTTTCAGAATCGCGAAATTCTAGCTCTTCTGCAGTAATATTATTATTTCGAGTTTCAGAGCTTTGTAATAGAGTTCTCTCAGAATGCATTAGTACAATTTTCTACTTCTTTGATTTACGGTTACGGTGTTTAGAAGCGTTCTTCTGACGCAGTCTTGACTCCTCCCTCACCTGTATATATAGCAAGATTTGAATGAATAACAAGATTTGTGTTTAAATTTTCAGGTGCCAGTATTTCTATCTGGAACGATAGTGGACTTGTCGGGGAGGACATTATCGGGTCAGACAGGAGAGGCGTTTTTGATCAGCACACGGCAGGGTCGTCCAATGGCTGTGGGGCTCAACTGCGCTCTCGGCGCTAAAGAAATGCGACCTTTCATTGAAACAATCGCTATGAACACAACCTCACTTGTTATTTGCTATCCCAATGCTGGTATGTGCGATTATACAACATATAGCAATAAATATACTTAGTTTAGGATGGCAGAGGGCAGAATAAGGCAGAACTTGGTAGAATAGAGTGACCAAATGCTTCAGAGGGGCTGAGTGTAGAAAGCTATCGGTTCGATTTAGCTCTTTGAGTAGAATCATTTGGGACATTTTCTTCCATAATAGAGGCATGGCGAAGGCAATAGTGACATTTCCTCATGGACAGTCGTCAAATGTTTGATGAGTTAAGTGCAAAGCGTGTCAGTCTCAGCCGCAGGCTGAGGTCAGATCGAACTTTTGGTCGGAGTGCAGCAAAATATAGAGAATAGGGAAGTAAGCCATGTCACTGCACTTGTCAATGGCAAGTCATCAGTGTCTACTCATAAGCTTCTAGTGGTCTGATATTTAATGAGAGGATTTTTATGCTGCAGTGATCTTCTGAAGAGAATTTGAAGTGATCGTGGTACTTGTTAAAGTTGTCAGTGTTTCCTTTTTCAAGACTCATTTTTAAGTATGGTGTATGCATCTTTTAGTGGGAAACGTTGTGAATATGGTTTGTGACGGCGATGACATTGTGAATTCATAAAAGGGGCTGGTAGTCAGAATTTCGATGCACGGAGGGCTGGGAAATAGGAACGATTTGTTGAACTTGGCTTGCTATAAACATTGACGGTGTTGTTGATGCCTCTGGTATAGAGCGAGTGTTTTCCCGTAAGCTTGCATTTTGTTGAGGTTTGCCGAATGCGTTGGGCGGTTACGACGAACGACCGGAGGATATGAGTGCAGCGCTGTTGTCTTTCGCGAAAGATGGCCTGGTAATCTTTCTTGTTATCTTCCCTTCAGATGCATTGATTTCCAAGAAATATGCTTTTATAGTTCTTAACTTCGGCTTCATTCTGAACTACATCTTATAGATGGTCGAATTATTGTGACGTCAACGAATAATGTCTCAATAGCGTATGAGAATTTGCTTCGAAGTGCTAAAGTCGGCGCAGTAATGAGATTAATTTATCTCAGTAATGACCAGCTTATCACTTTAGCATTCCTTCAGTCCTTATCATCATGCAAAATCTCCAAATCTGTGCCTGGAAATTATTTTCCTCATGAGAATGGTCTAAGTGACGACTAACGGAATTGATCCATGATTACGGTTGATTACGGATCAACTAACGGAATTGATCCATGATTACGGTTGATTACGGATCAAAGTGGAGGGCTCTGATTACGGATCAAAGTGGAGGGCAAAGTGGAGGGCTACGCATGATTACGGATCAAA
>JAARMF010000174.1:78003-94540 GCA_022844705.1 Toxascaris leonina | reverse complement strand
GAGAGACAGTAACTTCTTTCTTGGGTGGGAAAAATGCTTGGGGACAAAGTAGAGCACCTGTCCAGGAGCTACTCGGAGCACTGACAGGCATGCGAATGAATCTTCATGCCCCTGTGGAAGCGAGACGATTGTGCTTTCTGTTCGCAACCAACAGAGATCCTCCTCAAGCGTCACTGACTCCATGAGTGTGGAGGGTGTAAAAAGTAATTGCAATTTCATGGACCTACTTTCTTCGCGATTGCGAACATGATTGGAGACACAATTTAGATTGGAAATATGTCGTGGGAAGAGTGAAATAGCTGTGTGTCCAACTTTGTCATAGTACGTTGAATTTCCAGTCGTGAACTATAACCGTTGTTATCCTGGTGTCCTTGTGAATTAAGCCATGGTTTCAGGTGAATATAGTGGGAGGATGTTGCGGTACAACGCCGGAGCATATTCGAGCAATCGCTCGTGCTTTGAAAGGCGTTGTACCAAGAAAGCCGCAGACATCTGTCAATAGTGGTTATATGATGCTCGCTGGGCTCGAACCGTTTCTCATCGGAGCGCACACAAATTTTGTCAATATTGGTGAACGATGCAATGTGGCTGGTTCAAGGAGATTCTGTAATCTCATCAAAAAGAACAAATATGAGGTTGGCAAAAATTTTTGAAAGACCTACAGATTCTGATTGGGCGGTGGGTGGTTGATGAAAGGAGAGCTAGGCGATGAATGATTCCCTCCTATAGAATGGAGCAGACGAATATTCCTCGAGGATTAAGGCTGTCGAATCTCTTGGCAACACCGCAGCCAGGATGAAGCAGTCGCATTTTGCCCATTACCGCACGTTCACATAGCGATCAGTTTGTCTGCTTGGCGGATTTGCTACGGCCGGAAGCGATTGACTTCTGTGTTATCAACTTTAAAAGTTGCGTTGTCGAGGTTTGAGGGTTGCAAACTACTATTCGTTCAAGGATTGCGAGAGCAGATTTTTTCTATTCAACGACTTTATGTCAAGAATTATATGCTCATATATGATGACGTCATGCCGTTGCCGAGATTGGGTCAGATTGTAGCTGGATGCAGGTAGAGGTGCTAGAAGAAATTGTTTATCGCAGAGAATATGTGGAAATGACAGAATGAGAGGACACGCAAAGTGACATTTGAAGATGATAGCCAGCCAGTAATCTCTCTTTTTTTCTCATGTCATCTCCAACAAAGAACATAGTTTCGGGGGTTGAGGTGCGTTACAGTTGTTCTTCTGAATTCCTTCAATCTGGAATGCAGTGAGCGTAATCCATGATAGATGGCAGTATTGATGGCAAATTTGCTGATACTATTGAAAGCAAATTGTCGTTACAAATATTTAAATTTGATTGGGATTATTTATTTTGCGGAGAAATTGGTTCGACGCATCTCATCGCATTTCGAACGTTTATAGTGCCAATGTATACGATGGCTTTAATGAGCCGTGTGGAATTGTTCTTGGAAGGACCGTCGATGCCTGTGGATTCCATTTTTCGAACTATACTAAATATTAGCGTTTCCACATTAAGTCCTATATGCGAAGGCTTTTGCTCCTTATAAGATGCTTCTCTCAGGAGGCGATAGATGTGGCCCGTAAACAAGTGGAAAATGGTGCCCAAATATTGGATGTAAATATGGATGATGGACTTCTCGATGGACCATCCACGATGACTAAATTTCTTCGGTTAATAGCATCGGAACCGGATGTTGCGAAGGTTCGTCTTTCTGACCATCTCCGTAGGATCACTGAGTGAAGCAATATTTGTTTCGAAACTCTATTCGTCTTTTCGATACTTTCGAGCCCTTTGCTTAGGAAATCTTCAGTCTGAACACCTGTGAGAGTTATGGTTTTTTCGCCTTTTCTTTACAGTCAAAGTAATGATGCGGTATTAGAGAAAGGATGGTATACATTTGTAAATGCGGGTAATGTTTGGGAGAAAACGAGAAGTAGGGGAGAGTGGGAAAGAGATAGAAAGATCTTTTTAGGTTTTGCCTCTATACTTTTTTGTCTGCGTTGCTTTCTTCTTGGATTCAAAATCAATATCGACTAAAATAGTAGTCTAGAAGAAGAAGACCTGTGAGAGAATGTCTGAAATATTCGCCATCGATCCATCTGCAGTTTTGCGGTGATCGATCAACCAAGGAAGGGTAGAGTCTTCCTACTAGATTCGTAGAAGAAGATTTGCTTTGTTGACTTATTTTCATTCAGTATCTATTTCATTGGTTAAATCACATGATGTTTAGTCAAGTTCACTCAGCTTTCTAGTGGAATCATGATAATTTAATATAACTTTTGACCGACAATATGCCAAATATGCAATCGATGATGCATGAAAGTTAGGTAAGATTCAAATAATAACCTGAAGCAAGCGGAAGCATTAGAATGTCCAAAGAATATGTGCCACATCGTTTGTATAATGCAATTCGATTTCCATTGCTGCAATCATTGTGCAAAGATATGGGACAAATAAGTAGGTGAAAGCTGGATGAATGCTGTGCTAAATTGTTTGATTCGCTGAGTAGAATTTCGTTGATTCATCACTATTTGCTATCGACGATGAGAGTTTTGAATCAGATAATTGCCCTCGCTCGGTCTTTCCTATATTCTCCGTTGTTTTCACCCAAAAATTCTTAATAAATACTTTGGTTTTATCTTATTCTTGTGAATTTCATAAATAATCTTACTAGGTTGCATAGGATAAAATAGTGAAACATAAAGGCATGAGGACTTTCGAATAGATATTTTAGGTGCCCATTTGTGTGGATTCATCTGATTTTAAAGTGATAATAGCGGGCTTGGAGTCTTGTCAAGGCAAATGCATCGTGAATTCAATTTCACTGAAGGAAGGCGAGGATGTCTTCTTGCAAAGAGCACGCCTCGTTAAGAGATATGGTGCCGCATTGGTGGTGATGGCTTTCGATGAACAAGGCCAGGTACCCTTCTGCATTCATTATTCGTATGTTTGCTTTAGCATTTCAGCATCTCCTTGATGAGGCTAAAAGATGATGCTAAAGAATTTAATTTACTGGCGTAGAGAAATGAAAGAGGGTATTGAATTCTCGTTTTTAATGGAGAGAGTCACTTAGCAAAATACCAAAAAATGTGTTGAAGGGTAAGGAACTATGACCAGCGGCAGCACATATTACGTTTTGTAGCTAAAAGGCGGTGTCTGCAAAGACGATATCTAAACGGCAGCTGACTGAAAAGAGTGCTAAATAATTTTTCGCAGATGAAAGATCTAGTTGTTTTAACTCAACGAACAGGAAAGGGTTAAAGCGAGGCTCCTCTACAACGAAAAGATGAAGCAAAGAAAAAACATTTGCAGCACACTCATAAGGATGAAATAAAAGTGCATTCGCTATCATTTTCATGACAACAATAAACATGTGCATCACTCATTTGGCATGTAGGACCGTCATCGGCTTCTATCATCTGCACTCGTTAACATCTGTCTCCAGAGCGCAACTGCGTCTATATAGTTTGTATTTCTCCCGCCATTCCACGCTCTTTCGAATTTCTTCACTTATAGATTCGAGGACTGAGCGGAAATACGTGTAGTCTTGCCTAGCCCGGTCTTCATTATCGAAGATACTCCCTCCATTTCACGCTTTATTGAATTTCTTCACTTTCAAATTCGATACACTGGGCAGGACTCCGAACCGCTCATGCTAGATGCGCACTGACTATTCTAGCCCGATCACTGCTGATCGCGACAGTGGCATACTTATATGAACACTGATGGAAAAGCACCCAAACTTCTAGCATCCCTTAAGGCGATATAAATTTCGGTTTCGTAATTGCTTCGTGAGAGGCAGAATATCACCAAAGAATAAGGCGAATATGGGTTGCGATCGATAGAGAATACGCTGTGAGATAGTATCCTTGCCGTGTGGTTTTATCTTGCACTAGTAAACGTAGATGTATGCATGAGGAAAGAGTGAGAGAAGAAAAATGGATGGGTATGTACGTGTGACATCGTGTAGGAAAAAGAAGGACGATGGAAAAGCAGTAGTGCTGTGCATGGCAATTGAAAGAACAAAGAGGTAATGTTGCTGAGATCAGGACATTGAAGCCATGAACATTGAAACGTTTCAGGCTTGTACAATTCTTTAAGGGTTGTTCTAGATTCGAACAATTCTGAAATTAAAGCTGTGAAGAGTACTGTTAAAGTAATGCCAACTGCTTTACGTGCTAATCAAAAATTGAGTTATGAAGTCACATTTCAAAGCAAGTTGATAGGGGGGGGGGGGGTTCGAAACAAATAGATACATGCGGATGTGGAAATCAAAAAACAGAGCATAAAAAAAGAGCTATCTGAAAAATCATTTATGATTTTGCAGCAAACTGTCGGCGGCAGTTTGAGATTTCAAGCAGAAGAAGTTTATTTGAGTATGTGACTTGAGAGTGAATATGTTGAGAAACAGTTTAAGAAATGCGACGCAGCAATGTCTGCACATTTTCAACCGTCTTTACATCGCCAGTGATATGAGGACACTTACGAGAAATATTCCTATACACCAATATTATTTCCTTACGCAACTGATCTATGCAACTATGCCAAAAGGTACATAGCGATCACAAATACCTTCCTAGAAACTTCTGAGCACTGCAAATTCCGGTAAAAATTGATGTGCAGCTTTGTGCCAACATCACGAATTCCGTCATCGACAGACAGTGATGGCGAACCATCCAACATTATTAAACACTCATGCTGAAAGTTTATATGAAGTAAGCAACACCTTGCGTGTGATGCATCTAATTGCCGAAATCTTTGAAAGGCCTGAAAGTAAATTGCCGAAGCGTGTAGAGGCTCTGTATAGAATATCTACAAGTCGTTCGCGGTTAACATGCATACACTCGATAGGTTGTCAGATGCGCCGTTTGTGCGTACTAAAAGAGAATTATCTGAAGCACGCCGCTTTGGGGTACATCATGAATAATTTTTTGCCTGCATGAGGGAGGTTCATCTACTGTTATTCTGGATGAGTGTTCGATGAGGAAATTGTGGCAATGTTTATAGTTTCTAATCTAATTTCTTTGAGAACATTTTTCAAATCGGATTCGGTTACTATCCACCAGACTGATGTTCGTTGTCACTGTATGATAATATGAAATATTTTTTCGCAAAAAAAAAAACATTCGATGAGTTGTTGAATCACTTTTGTAATCGTATAATTTTTCTTGCGATTATTGCTGATTAGAAACTGAGTATAAGCTCATAAATAAGGAACTAGTAAATAATCGGAAATAAAATAGTTACTTTTTGTTGCCTCATCGAGACTTTGCTGTGTCGTAGGTCAAGGATATCAGCGTTGTTTTTTTGTTTCCAGGCGACAGATATTGAGCGGAAATATAAAATCTGCGAGCGCTCCTATCGTTTGCTGATCGAGGAAGCAGCATTCGATCCTAGCGATATTATATTCGACCCCAATGTACTCACTATTGCTACCGGCATGGAGGAACACTCAGAATACGGAATAAATTTCATTGAGGCGACACGTCTGATCAAGGTTTCTTTATTACCTTCCAGTGGCTCATCTCAGCCGCTAATATTGTTTTGGCTGCCCTCGAAATTGTCCAATTGAGAAATCGTTCTCTTCACTTTTTCCAGTCCCCTTATGCTGTTTTCAAAATTTTCTATAGTTGCTATTGGTTTGAAATGTTTGGCTCGCTTATTATTTTAAAAGCTCGAAAATGAGTGGAAATCACTTCTTTCCGTAATTGGATAGGGCAGGGAGGTGTAAATGTGGCTTGCCCATCCACGGTTCAGTTTCTACTGTTATGAGCTAATGCTGCAAATGAATTGGGTGTGGAAGAGATGAGAGGTGAGTACGCTTTGAGCGGTTGTCAGCAAACTGGAAATTACGAAAACGTTGATTGTTGTATTAGTTAAGGCAAATCGTGGTTAGGGCAGTTTATTGCCCACATTGATGTAGTTGATACGAAAAGATATCACCAAATGTTGTTTCGCATGATTTTATTGAAATTCTTCATGGATTTTTTCGATGTGGCTATTCAGCAGCGCGAAACCTCCATTCTCCTATATCCAACTGGTTGGATTTTGCAGGATGTTTGTAAAAGTTTTGTGCGATTGAGTGTTTACGATAATTTTTAGGAGAATTTACCTGGATGTTTTGTATCGGGAGGTGTGTCGAATTTTTCGTTTTCATTTCGAGGTATGGAACCAGTGCGGGAGGCTATGCATAGCGTTTTCTTATATCACGCTATTCAAGCTGGCATGGATATGGGCATCGTTAATGCTGGTGCTTTGCCTTTATATACTGACATACGACCGGATCTCCTCAAGCTTTGTGAGGTAATTGGTCTTAGCGTGGAAAATCAATGAAGAAAGAATATTAGGTCACAAAGCCCTTGCAGTGCTGTGTTTTCCACTTGAATCGGTTTTCTGATGACGGACCGGATTGTAGGCTATGAAGGGTAGAAGACAACTTTGAGGCTGTAATTTTGATGGCTTCGATTCAGAACGGGTGCGAAAGTGTGCCAGGGGAATAACGTAATATGCACATTTGTATTTCCGCTCATTAAGCCGCTCAATAAAACTTTCCGGCAACTAAGAAAAAACGCACAACATTGGATTTCAGCGAAACCACTCAATATTACTTCCACAAAATGATTCAGTTGCTTGTTTTCATGCGTTTTGACTGACGAAAACGACGACCTGATCGATCGCTAATTGTGCGCAGTTTTCTTCGACGAATCATTTATCTATCTACTTAAGACGTTGTTGAATCGTATTGAAAGTTGGAATAGGAGGTCATTGTCGTTTTTACCTTTCATCACCTTGGACCAACCTGCTTCTATTCCTATAACTTCAGCTGCCATCGAGTCGAAGCTTTCTGGTGGATAGACTCGCACACACATTTCGCATACCAACATTCCCGAAAAGAGTGTTGCATGTGCAAACTGGCGAGAGCACATAATATAGAAATATATTAGTGCATATAATCGTCCTGATGGCATATAAATTTTTATTTTGAGGGGGATGGAGATGTATGGTAAAAGATATCATATGCTGCAGGACTTGTTATGGAATAAAGATCCGAATGCGACAGAAAAGATGCTTGCCTTAGCACATGATTTGGTGAATGGCGACAAGAAGGCACAAACTGAGGGCGATTCATGGCGACAAGAGAGCGTTGAAAAAAGACTCGAATATGCACTCGTGAAGGTTTGTTGTTGCAGTTGTCCAGAAGAATCGAAATATGGAAATATTTCTTCAATCGCATGCCCTCTTAAAGGGCTTCTTATGGGACGGTGAACAGTCGGCTGGTTCCCTTAGATCATGCATTACCGACTGTTTATTGTATGCGTATATGTGCTCGCGAACTGCACTTAAGCGTATTATTGCTTATCATTCTTGATAGGTTTGCACCACTGATTTTACTAAGAATTTCAAAGAGAGACTTCAATTTAAAAGATTTTGAACAGTCAGGAAGTTTAGTACATTGTGATATTATTCCTGAAGAGCAATAACAAGTTAGTAGGTTATCAATGGGACTCGTGGTATGAGATTCGCTCGCATATAAGTGTTGTTAAACAACCGAAGTAAATTGAAGACCCGAATCGTTGCCTCCATTCATCCAACTCGTAATTCAACCTATTTGGTTGCTTCAAAAACTTGTCGCAAATGCTTTTCAGCAGTGTATTATATATGTCGCATTTGCATAAGTAATGTTGCATTTTTATGCAAACATCAATCCGGAACGAAAGTCGCCCACGCTGGGACATATCTATAGAAAACGTATATCCGATTATTGAAAACGAGTGCCGCATAGTAACCGGAAGTGTTGTAACAAGCGTGATGTAAACAATGGATGTTAAGATTTGTAGGTTTTAGGTATATATTAAGGCTTGCACTAGCATTCAACAACTGTACGATGCATTTTTGAAGGGTATAGATTCGCATATCGTCGAGGATACTGAAGAGGCGAGACAAAATACGAGTAAATATCCAAGACCATTGAATGTGATCGAACAGCCATTGATGGCAGGCATGGCTGTGGTTGGCGAATTGTTCGGATCGGGCAAAATGTTTTTACCACAGGTGATCAAATGTTATTCATTTTCATGCCTCTGTTAGACTTCTCTGCCGTTTGAATGTGGTTCCTTAATTATGCTGATCATTGAAGTGTAATGTTTGATCTCTTGATCGGGCTGACGTCTGAGTTTTGCAGCGATTTAACCAATTTAAGTGATTTTTGATCTAACTCCCCATATTGTTGGAAATAACTATGCAAGTTTCATTTCGAAATGCTCAATTAGATCTCTTTCTTGAGTAATGATTAAGATGAAATGTTGATTGCGTCCTTCGTTTTGCATTATCGTATGAGAAGTCATTTATATTTATTGAATCGGTTGAGTAGTTTGTTTGAATTTTTCGTTGATTTTCATAGAAATAAATGAAAAATGAGAAACAGAGCATTGATAAAGGCCTTATGCTTCATAATTGAATCTAAATGTACAAGAACTTACACACGATCGCTGAAATTCATAAGACAAGTTTATATGGGACAAAGACTTGTTCGCTGATTATTTCGAGTGATAAAGCTGTCTGATGGTTTGTTGAGGGGCAAAATAAATATTGAGAAACGGCTGAATTTGGTCTGCTAATGCTGTCTGGTCGGGTTATGCTGCAACTGCAACTGCAAACGAAGCGCTTTTGGTTTGAGCCTCAACCGCATCGATAAATGATAGATGCTGTGTTGTATTGAAGGTGATCAAGTCGGCACGAGTGATGAAGAAGGCAGTGGCTCATCTCATACCGTTCATGGATAAGGAGAGAGAAGAGAACTTGAGAAACAAAATCACCGATTCCAATGAGGTTATTAATTCCATTTATTCATTTCGACCTTCAGTTTTGATATGCGTGAAATTTACCTTTATTAACCTATTTGCCATTGAACAAACGACGATGAGAGAGCGTCAGACAGTGATGGGAAAGAGGAATGAAAAAACGCAAATACGAGTGATTCTGCTTCATATGATGCTAATGCAGCATAGGATTTACGGTGGACAAATTTGTATACACTATGAGTGAGGTATATGTTCTATATGGGCACTGTGTTATCCTGAATGACCCCTATGACCTGAACGGAATAAATATCGTATCACAAAATGTAACCTTCTCAAGAAAAGGATAGAGTTTTTGTGGGAACATCATATGTTCGAAGAAGGATTTCGCGATGGTTCATTGAGCTTTTTGTGCATTATTCGCTATAATACGGTTGTTGCTGTGTAGGAAATTTGTCTCATATATGACAAGTAAACTCATTGAAACGATATCAAATCCTGTTGAAGTGATTATATTAATTGTTGTGTTTAAATTGAGATGTGAACTGAAAGTTGAGCGGAAGTGACCGCGTTCCGTTGAATAGAACAAAGCTCTGCCAGCTTATTGTTTACTGATGAGCAGAGACAAGAGCTGATTTTGTTTCGCGCTTGCTTCGAATGAATTTCCATCGCTGCGATTGCTGCATGAATCGCATATGCGGTTCGAAAGTGGTGAGGGTCAAAAAGGTCTCACTATTCTTCTGTCTTCCTCGTGGATTCTTATGTGGTTATCGATAATGCCATACATTCATTTCAAGCCCATGGGTCGTGTATATCGGAAAGCGATAGATGCCATATAGTTCTCGGGAATAAATAAATATTATTTTGGTGAAGAGTGGTGATGATTGCAGAGTCCCTATCAAGGTACGTTCGTGATTGCAACCGTGAAAGGTGATGTGCATGATATTGGCAAGAATATAGTTGCAGTCGTGTTGGGATGCAACAACTTTCGAGTAATCGACCTAGGTGTCATGACCCCTTGTGAAAAGATCATCAAGACGGCTATTGACGAGAAGGCTGGTCAGTTGTCATGCCTTGATATTCTTATTACATGAGTTTCTTGAAGGCTTTCCTGCTAGATTTTATATGAGACCTCACATTTGTATCCAGGTGTTTGTCCTGTTTAATCTATGCAAAGCGAACATTGTTCGAACACCATTTTTTATTTGTAGTTAATGTTGACTATATCCCCCCTTAAACTATATTCAGCATTCGTGAGGAAAGTAACAAATGGACAGTGAGGGTATTCTACCTTTGAATTTCCTCTACAACAACAATTCCGAACGTTAAAATCATATTCAATTGATACTCGTCCCCTCGAAATCAGGCAGACATTACTTAACACGCCATTTGATATTGGGCAGTAACATGAATTGTGTAAACGATGTATTCTAAATTCATCGGAAATGACACAACTTTGATGGAGAGCTGAGTCATTGTAACATTTGTAACTTTTTTGCATTAAGATTTCATCGGCTGTTCTGGTTTAATAACGCCCTCGTTAGACGAGATGGTGCATGTGGCTCGAGAGATGCAGAGAGCTGGCTTATCGATACCTCTTTTAATCGGCGGTGCGACCACTTCAAAGACACATACCGCCGTCAAGATTGCTCCTCGATATAGTGGACCTGTTATACACTGCCTTGATGCATCGAAAACCGTTGTCGCTGTAAGTGATCAGATTGTTTCTTTTTTATGATGTGATTATGCGTGTCGAGTTTCTGAATGCTGTTATAATAATCACTCTCATTTGTCTTATCCCATTTTTCCGTGAGTTTTTCGAAGTAAAGATCTGAGGGCACTTTGTAGCTACAAATTCAGATCCTTCTGTAGGACATCTATTGTCTTCCACTATTTTATTCAAATATATCGTTCATAGTAATTAAGTCTCAAGGGCTGAGCATTTCAAATGAATTTTTGGCTGCATTTTAAGTATTCCATTGAGTGCAATATTGGTCAACTTTGCATATAACGCTTCGATTATTTTTGCTCTTTATCTTTTCTTCCGTTGTTTGTTGTCATAAGGGTAAAGACTTGCATGTGGATTTCCATGTTTAAATTGGTGAGTTCCCTTTAAAACTGCAACATTCTATCGTCTTTTTGTCCTAAACGGCTCCATTTCTGATTTTATTCCCAACTTTTTGAGGAAAATCTCCTTGAAGTGAAATTCTGGATGGAACATCTATTTTTATTCATTCATTTGTCTACGAATTTAATTTTTGAAGTGTTCATCATTATGCGATCCAAAAACGCGCGATGAATTCTTAGCCGATATATTGGAAGAATATGAAGAAGTCCGTATTGAGCACTACGAATCACTGAAAGAACGTCGATTTATATCTTTGGAGGCAGCTAGAAGTCGGGCATTGAAGCTCGATTTCACACATTTTCAGCCAGGTAAACGGCTAATTGCACTCTTTAGATTTGTAACTTCTTGAGCCTGCACTAAAAATGGTTTCGATCCACTCGATGCCCGCACTAACCTCATATGTTTGCACCAAAGAAACACAAACTAAATGGCTAATCTGGCAACAGTCGTTTGTTTCATCGTTTCCGTTCGTTATATTTAAGTGAAAGAAATCGTCAAAATGCACTTAAATCCAAATCTCTGATGTGGAAAGTTTTATCCATCCGAGCGAAATTCTTTTAGCAGCGAGAGTTCAAACATTGCTTCATTATGATCCTCAATGAAGACATAAGAAGTATTTGCTTAGACCTCATCCAACGGCGAATTCGTTCGTTCATCGCGCATATTAACTCATTTTCCTGAGAGCAACATTACGGGCCGCAGGATGTATATTAATCCGCTGTGATTTGGAAGTTTTTGTGATTTAATGCCACATCTTTTGCATTTGTCGCAGTTTCGATTAGTATCACCTCAAGCTTTCTGCATTTAATTTCTAATTAATTTTTAATTCTTCAACGAGTCCATATATAATTTATAGTAATAAACAATGAAATAGGCTAATATTTACATATATTTTATGCATTCATAATATGCTCAAGTTTTTCGTTGTTTTTTCGACGCCGCAGATTATTCGATCAATCTGAGAGCGACGTTTTTCGCACTTTATATATTGGAACAACTCGAATATAGATGAATAGGTTCAGTTGAAACTGCTTGTTTAAGAGCCAACTGCGTTTAATGAGTGCAATGGAATAGTAACTAAAAATAGAAATATCGCATGGAGTGGGTGAGTCCATAGCGAGACGATTCAGCTCGAGCGGTTCAAAGGAACAACAAACACGAGATTCAAAACTGTTTCGTGCAGGATTCTCATTAGAGGGTTCTTCGAGAGTTTGTTTTCTTAGATTCTCGAATGTCGCCTCAATTATATTTAATGATTCAATTGCATCTTCTTTGTGTTTATTAGCTCCTCATCTTTTTATGGCGCAAATAAACGCAGCTAATTGCTTCTTCTGTCCTTGTGGTTGCTTATAAATTTTAGCCATATTTTTTGCTTTGAAGAGGTCGCAGAATTAAATGCTGTGAATGCTGTCCGAATGTCACCTCCCTTTCTGCACTTGTCATTAACACCTGATATTGATGTTTTCAATAGTATGAGGTAAAACAACTGTTCGTTGGAATGTCTTTATATTTGAAGGAATTGATGCGACTTGTCAGCAACATTCCTTCAGCAAAAATTTAGAGCTATTTTGGTTCCTACTCATATGTAATTGGCTGCGAATAAAAGACAACAAATTCAGTCAAGCCAACATTTCTTGGCCGAAGGGCATTCAGAGAATTCGATTTGAATCTCGTGGTGCCGTTCATTGATTGGAAGCCATTCTTTGACGTTTGGCAACTTCGAGGCAAATATCCGAATCGTAGTTATCCACGAATTTTCAATGATCATGATGTGGGAGCCGAGGCGAGAAGGCTTTTTGATGTGAGTTAATTTGAGGATTCTCAGTTGGCTAACTCTTCTACCTGTCTGCTAGAAGTGTATTGTATGTCACCTCAATATAAAGCAATCGTTTGCCAATCATCATCACGCCACCATTGAATGGTGATTCGTCGCGTGTGTTGTATTGTAGTGGGGTGATTCATATGAACGAAGCAAGGATTGATGTCTGTAAATGTTATTTGTTTTTGCAGTATGGATTGCGACAGCATCTCTGCTAAGTTCAACCAAGGTTAAATCATATCAGTATTACGTCGCAGCTCGCAATCCAGTAATTCTTCTTGCTGTAGCGCAGGCTCGAATGCGTTTGTGGAAGCCGCTGATGATGTTATGAAAACACTGTTTTCGAAATAGACTCTCTCAAGTATTGGCAATACCGGACAGCCTGATAGGTTTCAGTAGACGTTTTGTTGAATGCGTGTCAATCTATATGCTGATTTGCATATTTGTTTTTATAGGATGCACAAATAACACTTCATCGCCTTATCGATAAGGAACAACTGAGGGCATCGGCTGTGATAGCATTTTTTGAGTGTTGTGCATGTGGAGATGATATTCTCATATTTGATCATGAAACGAAGCAGCATACTGCAACGTAGGTGATTTTTTAGTTGTTTTTTTGATGATCGTAACAAAGTTCCTCGGAAACTAATTTTTGTTACTTTCTTAGGGTTCTGTACCTTCATGCCAAAGGCTCTGTTTTTCTTCCTCGATAAAGACGATCGAATTATCCCTCCACATTCGAAATTATTGCTTTGACTGTTTAATGATGTTTGCTTACTCATTTCGAGAACATAACTGTTAACACTTCGCAGTTTGTTTGGTCTCCGACAGCAATGTGATAAGGAGTACGATCAGCCATGTATTTGTCTATCGGATTTTGTGGCGCCCGGTGATCGCTCACATCCAACCGATTATATAGGTGCATTTGCATGTACAGCGGGTATTGGATCGAGAGAGTTGTGTTTCACACTCGAAAGGGATCGCTTAGATGACTACTCAAGCATTATGGTGATCTTTTGATTATTAACTCTTTGTTCGGACGAAGAATTTTGTGCCATTTTGTTGCTAAAATCACAATGGTGATTGTTTGAATCGCCACAGTTTTGGAGCTGGGTTTCATCTCCAAATATTGCAGGCTTTATTTGAAGTATAGGAAAAGCAGTTATTTATGAATCCCACATTCCGGGGGTGGGGGAAGGAATTTTTCAGTTTACTAGAAAAGTGCTGGAAGGCAGTTCATATCGATGGCGAGTTTTGAAGGGGACTTTTTCTTGGGGCGAAACATGCTGGGAATTTTACAAAGCTTTCATATAACTCATGGAAAGCTGTGGTTATAGGACATGCACATTTGCTTTTCCTATTAAGGTGAGCCAGAAATTTTCGAGAAAAATGAGATGGCGGTCTTGAGAGCAATGTGAGAAGACCTAAGGCAAGGAAGCGAATTGGAACGATGCCGTCATTCAGTGACTTTCGTTTCCTTCAGATGTTGGGCCGTCCATGAATGGGGAACAGAAACTGATTCCGTAATCGTTCATCTTAGGAGGTGAGGAGGGGGTGGTTCTGGAAGCTATATTATGTCTCTTCTGCATGCTACTGATCATGGCAACTGAGTTTAGATAATAATGATCTGCAAAAATGGCTCGATGGCACGGCACAATTGTTGAATTTGGTTGACCCGATAGCTAGAATACAAATGGCTTTTCACCATGCACATAGCACATATATATGCATCAATGCATATGTATCTTTTTCTTTAATTTGCACTAAACCTTTATGATTTTATTTACTGGGAAACCTAATAACAGAGAATTTTATTCCGTTTTGTAGGAGTGTGTCAATTCATTTGTGCGCAGTCTTCATTTGCTGTATTATTGAGGAATTGTTTTGCTTTCAGGTGAAAGCACTCGCTGACCGTCTTTCGGAAGCAATGGCGGAATATTTACATATGCAGGTGAACACTTCATTGAAGAACAACGATAACTTTTCTCACATCCTACAACCCATCTTGTGACACTTTTTTGGTAGTCGAAAGGGCTGGATCACCCCTCGTTACCTTGTGATTGGTGGAAACTGGTCAATAAACCGACCTCTCGTTCGTATATCATTAATAAAAAATGCCTTTGTTTTTGATTATAGGGGGATAGATGTCCACAAAATGTCGTTGAAAGAGATTTTATTATGCCTTTCGTCTTTGGTTTATATATGTCTATGTCGCGGTATTTGATATGCCATTCTAGGTTCGACGTAAGCTATGGGGGTATTCGCTGGACGAGGACCTAGATGCGGCTGATTTGTTAAGCGTAAAATATGAGGGGATTCGACCAGCTCCAGGATATCCAAGCCAACCCGACCATACAGAGAAGGCAGTCTTGTGGAGATTGCTTGATGCAGAGAATCTAGCTGGCATCAAAGTAAGTTATGTTGTCCTTTAGTCCTGCCTGACATATCATAACTTATATAGGGATAAGTTGCCTGAAAACTGAGCATAATTCTGAATGTGAGTCTTACTGTTATAGTTTAACAGTTTCTGGAATCAGGCGACATACGAGTGGATGGCGCAGTTCTCTTTCTAGTTACTGAGAAAACTGCATTCAGTCTCCTGCGTAGGACACCTAACGGAGGGAGAGAGATGCTCTCGTTGTGCCGTAGATCTTTTCGAAATACGTCGGTTGATTACATGCTGACAAAATGAAGCAATTTTGTTGGCACAAAAAACTTTCAGAAGGTGTCGTCAATGGTGTGACATATGTATCGGTCCATTTGAATCTCGTGGACGTTGCATATTGACTGTGATAGGAATACCTAGCTGAAGTGGGCTATCCACTGAAAAGGCATTTTTGATGTTTGCTGCTTGCATGACGTTGTAAATAACTGATTCGTTTTTATGTATTTATTTCCCTCGACAGGTATGTTTCTGCGTTCATCTGCTATAGCTTGTTAATAAATGTGATGAAGTAGGAGAAATATAAGCGCATCACTATTCACAGAATTGAGCAATGCGGCACCTTCTTCTAAGCCATCACTACATGTACTCCGCTTACTGCTGCAGATGTTGGCGCAAATGTGCTATCCTCATTGCAGCATATAACAATTCGGCTATTTTATTATTTATTGAAACGGTTTTAATCAGTTAATAAGTAAAGTAAATTGTTTCACATGTTTTGCTTGCTGAGACATGATTTTTCTTCCATCGTTTGGATGCAGCGTCACTGTGGAAGGAGCTTTAATATCTTAGTACTGGTTTTCAGTTAACAGAAAGCTTTGCTATGGAACCGGCAGCTTCGATATGTGGTTTATACTTTTCTCATCCACAGTCACAGTATTTCGCTGTTGGAAAAATCGATAAGGATCAGGTATGCCGAAATATATCATTACCTTATATACGTCATTTACTCTTTTGCTAATTCACTTGTTTCGGCTTATCATTCACGCTTGTTCGAAACGTTCCGCCTTTCATTATTTTAAGTATTCAGTCGATTTGAAGGCATTTTTTGAGGGGAATTGCAGAGAAAAGTGAGCAGTTAAGTGGGTAATATGCTCTAACTTTTGCCATATTGAAATCAGCGTTTGTTATCGAAACATTTTGTGCCGTTTACGTAAAACTTATATAGATCCTAAATAATGCAGTTTAGTGTTTATTTTCAGATGCAACGTCATATATCAGTTTGAAATGAATTTCGTTTATAGCACAACAAAATAGGTTCTTCATCAAAATGTGTATGGTATTATAGCAATTGCGATAAAGTAAGCAACGTAACACAACAGTGAAAT
>JAARMF010000174.1:50906-75467 GCA_022844705.1 Toxascaris leonina | reverse complement strand
CCCCCCCCCCCCCCCCCAAAAAAAAATCAAGAGGAATGGAACTGTACTCATCCGAGGGGGGTTACTCTTCGAAGATACTACTCGAGGTAGTATGGTTTCCAAGTCGAGATATTAATGACGTGTATCGCTCTGCAAGAGGTTGTGCGATGCGAACTCAATTGCGATGCCCACCTGCTGGCTATGAATTCAGTGTGCGTTTGCGCGCCATCATGAACGTGCGAATAGGCCGTAAAAATGAATCGTCGTGTGGAGCGCCCATCGAAGGACACTTCACTTTTTATTGTGACGTTGCGCAGAAGTCATTCCAGAAGGCCATATTGACTGAGGTGCGATACTAGGGATTTATCCTACATGAAAGGAGGGGATCATATGTGTTAATCTGTGAGAAAGCGATGAGTCTGCATAAAGGTTACCTTCCGAATAGCGATAAAAGATCACAAACAAAAGGGGTGTCCAAAAGCCAGTTCCTTATTCTTTTTCGAACGACTCGTTTCACAAAAAAGAACAGTGTATCACAGACGAGAGTGCAATTGATCGAATTTCTATCAAGCAAAGAACACTTTCATGATTGTTGTCCGTTAATTAGGTCGACAGAGAATGCTGCAGTTGTTGTTGCTGAGAATCTATACGGCAGACAGTCAACTGTGAAATACGCTGAACAGATAGACTCTGATTCGTTAGCTGAGAGGGTATAAGCTCGATGGAAAAAGTGATCCACTTTTATTGCGCCATCTGTGCCCCTCTCCCCTCCCTCCCCCCCCCCTCCCCACCTTTCTTTTTAAAACCTGAATAAAGACCGCACGCTTAATGTGCACAATGTAGAGCTACCTAGATGCGTCATTTGTGCACCGATTAAACTAGTTTCGTGTTGTGGGTTTTTATGAAGGTGGAGAGTGGTAATTGTTGTATTAGGGCTCGCAGGAAGTCATGGCCTCATGCACTTGGCAATAATCGCTCTTCATTCACTTTTACTACTCTCATGTGATGAGTGTCGGCTGCAGTGGATTTATTAGCCAAGTCGATAACCATAATCTGGAAGGGCAACCAGAAGGGATACCTCAATATGCGACTCTTTTTGATTTCGCCGTTTAAACCATCGTTGAACGAATCCTTTCAACACAAATCCATGAAATGATGTCTTACTTGTAAGCAACGATGTAAGCCAAAGATGGATTTCGTGCATATGGCTAAAATTGTAAGCAAACTTGCAAATACACATTCCAAGTTTCCTTTCGACGTGAATAGCTCATCAAAGAAGCTGTCACCAATGAAAAGAACGCAGTGAGGGGACAGCCTTTGGTGCGTTCCAAGTCTTTTTGTTGCTAAAGAAATCCATTATTACTCGGATCAAACAGTTCATAGTAAGAACAAGCGTTTGTTGGAGCAAAGCTCCGCAGGAAGCGAAATGCCGCACTTGTTTGAAGAAAGACCATCACTAGAATAAAACCCTCTGCTGAAGAAGCTTATATTCTAGAAACATGCATATACTGGAACAATTTCGACATCACACAAAGCAAAATGCGGCATCAACACCATCAATTTCAATTCTGGTCTAAAATACCTCGTGTGAAAAGGTGGTAAACTAAGAAAGGCGAGACTGTGAAAGGTATAAGACCCCTCGCCTTCACTGACATGAAGCTGCTCTCGTGGCAACACAGAAAATTCAGCTTCCTAGACTTTTTGTTCAAGCGAATATGGTGTTTAAGCTGGGTGAAATATGGTGGAACTGAGCTTCCTAGACGATCGGACACTACTCGTGTTTAATACTCGCTACCAGTCAAGTATTGCAAGCGAACAGCGATCACGCCATGGATTATTGGGTACGAGTTGCGACCCGAAACAGACGAGCGAGGTTTGGATGACCCGAGGCGTTCCAGCATTTCTCGATCCTTTTCCTCCTCTCAGGATTGCCTTAGCAGGTTATCACGCCCATATCAGCTATCAATATCCACTATGAGTACACAATTTTGCAAGGTCGAGCCCTCATCTATTGCTTTCGCAGTGTCATATCCGTAACAAGAAGTCGACTTTCAGCAATCAGCCAGTTTTGCTTCCACTTCCCCTCTGCCAAAATAAGTTATAAAGAACCTGTGCAATGTGCCTCTTTTGCAGAATCCCTTTTCTGAAGGATAGAGTACTCGAACACTCCCGGATGACATCCGGATGAGCGCGCTGCGTGAGACAACCGCCTTCTCAAATATTGCAGTGTTTCCCATTGCGCTACAAACATACAAACACGCAGAGGGTTGATGGTTGATAAGAGAGTATAAAGAGTTGAGAGGGCGAGAGAGAGCAAAGAGGGTGAATAGGGGCAGAGAAGAGCACCACCACGAAGCCCTCAGTGTATTGATCTCAACGGCGCACACACCCGCCCTCTCGGCACGCCGTGTGCGCAATCGCCGTTGTGGGGGGCGTACGTCGACAATGGCGCGCAATCGTCTAGAACGCGCGTTGCGCCGTTTGCCTTCGTTCTGAGGATGCGTCTCTCGTTTATTACGAGCCAACACTCTGCCTATCGCTTCAAGAGACAAGTCCGCATGCCGTGCGGCGGCACATATCGGATGCTGAATCGTCGCGATACATGGCGCGTTCCGTTGCGGCCGACGACTCGCACCGGTCATCCTCTTCGTTGCACACGCAACGGCAGCAGTTTGAGCGCGCTTGCTTCGCGATCGAAAAAATCATTTGTTGTTGTTCGAAAATGATTCTGCGTCGCCACAAGCGTCGCGCGCCGCCGCTGCTTGTGTGACAACCGCGATACCGCCGCAAATGCCGCCCGACGGCCCAATGTTGCGGCCAGCGCCCCGCACCTCGATTCGCCGCAGTTGGCGGCGTCCTCCCAGCGAACTATGTGGCTGACAGGGTTGTGTTTTGTGCAGCGCGAATTCATCGCATATTGGTTCGTATCCACCGTTCGCATCGAATGGTTTGTTTGTGGCCAATCGCAGATGTGCTGAGGTGCTTGAATGGCACCTGCAAAGGTCGCTTAATCCTCAACTCACGTTCATTTTGGATTTATTTGCCTGAAATGTGACGCCGTTGGGCGAGTATGTTGGGGCAGCGGTACCACTTCAGTTTTATCCTGAATGCGGCTTTGTTCAATATTTTTGAGTTCACCGGAAATGGATATTATGCTCGTACTAAACATTAATCTATTTCAGTTATAATAGCAATTGTAGCAGTATCGTTTGTCCTTCGTTATCGCAGTTCATCTCTTGTTTTATTCAGAGAACGTTTCGTTTGTGTAGTACATGATTGTTTTTATTTGTTGGTTTGTTTGGTCGATTCTTCGGCTCGAGGTGCTTTCTTACTTTGATCTCAGAAAACTCCACATTTGGGATCTCTTCTTGTGCTGAGGCCCAAATTGCGTGTAATAGGCGTAACGAAATACAAAATAAACAGCCGACGAAAGCACCGATCGCATAGCACACCTTCGTACCTTTATGCAATAATATGTTACGTGGCTTTAAATACTCTGACTTTAAACGACGGCCATCTCCCGCAAAGCACCTGTTCTTATCAGTCATCGATGGAGCTCAAAAAGTGCTTCAAGCCGCAGTACAACACTTATCACAGTGTTGCTCTAAAAAACCGCTATTCACTAGTCGATTGGCGCATTTGTCGGTTATCCTTTTGCATTTATTGCCACTGTCCACTGTTTTTAAAGTGAAAGTTTTGGCTGCCTCATGATTTATTAACCCTTTGATGTCCCTCTCCCCCCTCCATGCTTTCATCCCCTCTTCCTCGTCCGCCCACAGCCCACTTTTGATGGAATTGAACCAGGTGCATTGTGAGCGGTACTTCCCTTCCAAAAATATTTGATGTGAATGCAGTAGTTTTTATGGATGCATTGCTAGTGGATGAGGGCCACCTGTTTTCCAGTAGTTGATTTCGTTTTCGTTACAACTATCCGAAGCTCGAATGCTGAATAGTCGACAAAAGTGGTGAATGCTATTTTCATTTCAGTTAAAGCTTAAATGCCTTTCAATCGAACCTTTTAACTCTTATTCGCAACGCATTTCTATTGAGTTGTTTTATGTTGAAAGAATTGCATAACTGAGAAATCATCGCAGTATGACTGAGCCGAATGATTGCATTCTTATCGAGAGTGATCGAAATGCCACACTGATTTCATCGCAATAATATTTTGCTATAAAGGTGCGCATGTTAAGCTTTGAATCCAACCGTTCAATAGATTTCCATATATTGGAAAATTGGGGTTTTCATTCGAAATGAGTTGATTGAACTCGAGATTGGGAGGTCGTTCTCACAAAATATTTTATTCTTCGTAATTCGAGGTATCGATGTGCATTCACTGCTGTCATTTAATTGATCACTTCGCAGTGCTAAAGATCCTAGATCATCTCAAATTTGAAATAAAGTTCTAATCACGTCCCCTCAATGAACTCATCTGTTCAAATGATGCATCTGTCGAAATATTCCACGAAGGATAAATGTTCTTCCGCTTGCATAGTTCTCTATGAAATATAGCGAATTCATTGTTGAAATGCCTAATATTGAGAGGTATATGGCAGGTAATGATCTCCATAGATGCATATTGCTTGTTGCGTTTGCTCTTTGCACTTTTGCATTACATTACGCGCGTTTTCTTTTTCTGAGACGTTGTGTGTTGTTGAATGCTTTATCGTATTTATTGATCGATTTCTTTGCAACCTGTCTGCAGGTAATCTTTTTTATAATATTAGCTGAGCTGTTATTGCCTATTAACAGAGATTTCCTATTAGATTATTGATGAGATTGGATGGCCGAAGAGAATTGTGCAAGGGAAATCAACGTCACAGATTGTATCTTTTGACCGGAAATGAGAGGTGCCCAACTTGAAGCGGAAACAATCTGCCACTATGTACTATTTCTGCAACCTTTACCATTATTGCATGGTCACCTTAATAGCAGTGCTCTTGGCTATTCACCCTCTAAGTACTTTTGCATCCCATTATATATCGCAGTTTTATTTATCCTGTGCTTCTCTATGAAATTCAATGTCGTAACATAATGATACAGGTTTCGTTCCGCATTGTTCCATTTGCACGGTCTGATAGGTTGTACAACCTCGTGGAACTTCACCTGCACCATGTGGAAAGGTGCACCACCTTCGATATTTTTCACCTGTGTCTTCTGTTAGGATATAACACTGTAGGTATTTCAATAGTGCAATATGCATTACTGCTGATGTCATATTGCACACAAACAATTGTAGTTGTGCGATGGTTATTTGAGGAAAAAAGGGCGGAAGAGAGTAAAGGCTTGAATGCTTAACGTTTTATTTTGTGATATTCATAGAAGCTGTGTGTTTATGCAATCGCCGCTTCACCTTATTGATGTCACATTGCAATTAAAAGTCATCTATTTAGCGTAAGCGGTGACGATCCGGATGCAGCACTCGTAGTCTTTCCTCGCCTGTGGTTCGCTTCACACAAAACATTGGCTTCATCGAATCCTTCCTCATATATCATCTATCCAGTTGTTTGCTAAGCCAGCTCTTGGGTCGTATCCGTTAGCGGTGAGGCAGATCGATGCCATTTGAGATGGCTTCTCAGATATGTATGTCTGTCTGTATGTGTCTGTCAATGTTGGGTCCCGCAGAGGTTTCATATGCTGTTGCTTTGATGTCTGCTTGCTGCATCGTTTACGGTCCTCTATTGAAATATTGTATGCAAGTGTCCGATGCAGTGTTTATTTGAAGCGGGCACTTTCCTTACTCCAACTCCTTCATCTTGCAAATTACGGCTTCGTTCTCGTGATGTTCGCATGACATTCACGTGATGTGAAGAAACCAAGGGGCACGTAAGGAAACGCTTCATTTGTAGAACGTCTAACATGCTGTTGTTTCAGCTTATCTAAGGCGGTCCTTAAAATAATATTCGAGGCGGCGTTTTCTTGAAGATTTTATTGACTGATCCACGAGTTTAATTATCGTTTTTAATTCTTGTATTGCTTGTGAAAATAGTCATATTCGTAGGTATTAGGCGGAGGGAGGGGTAGGTGGAAGAGGTGGATGAGAGGACTCCTCTTCTCATATGATGTCACGGAGAAAAGTTGTGGGAATGCTTTGAGGCAGGCACAATAAATGACCCGTAAATTTTTTCCCAACGAGACATTTTTAGTTGTTGCATCCCACACTGCTTTGCCGTAACCTCACAGTATTGTGCATCACCACTCGCTTTATTACTCCTTTCAGCAGTTTACTATAATTGCTGTTGAAATGGTTTTTGAGAGACATCGCATTGTCGATAACAATGAGCCTTATCTTAGCGGAATATTAGCGAATTGGGATCTGAGATGTGAACACTCATAAATTGGATGCGGCAAATGTGAGAGGAGCAGAACCGAGTAATTGCTTGCGAGTGCATTTTATCGTTGCCAAACTCGGTGACATTCCACTCGATGAATGTTTTGCACAGAAGCAAATCGCAATATCATTGTGTCTTTAATCCCTCTTTAGCGGTCGAATTATTTCATTTCGCATTGAGGAAATTTTGTGAACGAAAGGAAATATAGAGATGTTGCTTGCAGAATTGCAGTCAATTCTTTGAGGAAACATCGTGATTCTGCACTGAAATCGTTGAGTACGTTAACAGATTTAAATACTTTATTGAAACTCTGGTCAAATGAGTTCCGGGATCCTTTAAATTTTGTCCAGTACGTCATAATTTTCAAATTTCAATCCTGGATCACATTCTTATGTTACATCGAATATCGGTTTGTCCCTCTGGAGCTTTGTCGGAAGTAAATTTCTCAATAGTAGCCGCTGTGGGGAAATATTCCGCAGAGGCATTATATCTGACCGTAAGAATGAGTATGGTTATTGCACGCGTTGGGATCGAACTGGGAAGGGCGTTTTCCATGATTTTCATAAGTTCTTTCAGAGATTGCTAGTTTTGTTGAGGAAGCGTGCAACAAATTCCTTTCATTGAGACGTGCTTAAATGTTGTGCTGGGAAGGACATCGCGCAAGTTTCAGTTCCGTTATCAGCTTACGTCAAAACTTTCGACAGACATATGGGCACGAAAATATTCTCTTGATCCTGTTTTAGTGCTAGAGCCAAGCCAAGTAAATCAGTGAAATGAACATGGTGATTGTGACGGAGGTTGTCACACACTAAAGGGATATCGCTTCTCCCTCATCTTGCTACGCTATCGGCCCCAGCTATTTTCTTTGCCTCAGATCTTAACCTCAGGTATTAACTATATGAGTTCACGAGCTAGTGCTTGCTTTTTGAACGGCTAAATCGTCATATTCCACCTGCAGAAAGTTAACATATTTTGCATTCGAATTCTAATTCGATCAACTACGTGTTCACTCAGTGCAAATGTCGAAACTTTATTTTGCACAGCTCATTGCTGTTGCGTTGAATGCGATTGTTTGGTGACGTCGTTTTGCTTTCGAACGATCGCGTAGAGCCGATCGAGATCGGGACGCGTTTATTAGTGTGCAAGCTTTTGCGACATTTGTTTGCAGTAGTTCTCTTGAGCCTTTTTATGCCCTAATTGATGGCCATAAAGGAGAGCTATGCTCGAGGGGATTGTTTCACATGAATAGCGAAATGACAAGTAACTGATCAATGATATACCCATTCGATTGTGGCTTATCCTATTGCTCGCAACATCAAGTCTTTAGTTACCGCTTGTTGATGCCCTCAATAAAGTTGGCATTGTTGTAGCTGGAAAAGTTTAGTTCACTGGAGGAAGGGAGGGAGGAGCGAAACGGAAGACGTTGCAAATTCCCCACTGCGGTTAGTTGCGTGACGAGGTCCCGACCCTAAAAGCTCGAGGTGTATGCTGAGTTGCATTTGCTGTGGTCGATGAAAGCGATCATGGAATAATTAAAAGTTGAGATGGTTCTATTATTTCTGTGATTTAATTATTGCCGATCCTTTCTTGGATGTCTTCGTTTCAGTTTTTATTCATTGCGTAAATGGAATTATCTCTAAGAAAAGAGGATTCTCATCTACATTTTCCATGTTATCAGTGATTATGCATTGCAGTCATTATATAGTGTGTTATTGCATTGCATATACTTAGGATGTTGTGTGCTCCATTTTTTTGGAATCTACCAATGAACTCATCTATTTCATCGTGACAGAACTAACGGAAATAGAGAAAAATCGAACGGGAAGCCGAATGGTATATTGGCTGTCGAAATAGAATACATGAATATAGACAGGAATATATAAAAGCATCCATATTTAGAGGACAATGACACTCATATGCGAAAGCAGAAATAGTGGAGTAGAGGTACGTAGAAGCAAGAACCGGGACTATGAAAGGAAAGTAAATGGATCAACCGCAGTCGAAAGTGAAACGGGATGAATCGCGAGGTAGCAAATGAGACGTTCAGTTGTAATTACCAATAGCACCTGAGTTCGAAGATAATCTATTCAGTCGGTGTTTAAGCAACGGAAAGTTGTTGGCAGATTGGGTTGACGAGTTAGAGCTCGAAAAGATGGGGATGGAATTCGTAACTGTATTCAGTGATAGGGCGAAAGGCGTTTAAAAAAGAATGCAACACCTAATAGGCGGCTCGTTTTGCGTAATAAAAGTTGGTCGCACAAAGTTTTGCATATTCGTGAAGGGGGTGGTGCCATCTGCGGAACATCAAACTTTTGAATTGACGAAACACGATGGAGAATGTGGAGAGAGGGGCATAGGGACAGAGGTGAGTGAGAGGTTTCTCAGCACTCATTTCGTGCTAGTAGATCCCACCTAGCAGAATGTTTTTTGCGACATTCTTGGGGACAACTCGCCATCCAACTAAATTTCAATGCATCCAAGACTCGTTTCGAGGACGTCGACTCTTTTCTTTGTAGATGAAAACAGTTTGTGCTTAACGTTGATCGGAATTATTGAATTCTGAGTGTGTATTGATAAGTCACTACTTTCAATCCTTAGGACCTGAAATTAACTGCAACAATCAAATTCCGGAATAGAGACTCGTTTTTATTTAAAAGAGATGGCAATCCTGAGTTTAGCAATATTTGTGCTATTCTTGCTGAGTTCTGAGCAGTCGTTTCAAATCTTTTTTTTTTTTCACAAGGTACGTGCCAGAAGGAAATGCAGAAATGCGCCAAAGGAACTGACAGGGTATGTGCTATTGCCTCTTCATTCGTCTCACCTACCGTTCTCACAAAGTGTTCGGAAAGATACTTTCAAGTCTTAGCTGGTTCACTCGCCCATACAAATATCTCCCTCCCCCCCTCTCCCCTCCAAAAAGGATTTAACTTCAAGCTTCGATCAGTGTAAAACGCGTGAAAATTATTTTCCCTCTCGCAATATGTGTATTTTCTTCCGAAATTGAAATGTCAGTGTAGATAACCTGTGGCGGGTAATTTTGCTGCCTCTAGTGGACTCGTACCCACCATTCTGACCGATACGCTGCCATATGTGGTACTGAAGAAAATTTTGGGGTCAGAGAATGGAACAGAACTTTTTTGCTTATGAACTTGTAATTCTTTTAGCTGGAAAGGAATGTTCCTCGGAGGTTCAGAAAGTAGTATTCCTTCGTGCCGCTCAATATTAATGAAGGGTATTTCCATATAAACCCTCATCATGACTCTGTGCAAATCAGCGAATTTAGTGCGGAACTCTTCACTTATGTCACCTCATATCCTCATTGATTGTCACCATCTACCTGTCCTCTCATGTGCACCTGCCATTTCGTTTTATGCTGCTGTGATTGCAGCTTTGTAACCTCTTGTTTGTCTTTTTTTTTTCAATCCAGTATGCCTACTTCTCAGTTTGGAGTAATGTCGTTCTTTAATATCTACAATTTTCTCACCACCAGTAATTTTTGAGCATTTGCATAACCTATGAACTCGATTGGGGGGAGGGAGGGGTGCCCACTGACGAAGGCATCTAAATGCAGCTGATGATATGGATACTGCAATTTTTCGGCCGTAATCCAAAAATTAGACGAGTCCCATACTTTGAATACTGTTGTGACTACTCGACCCCTCTGTATTGCTAGGTCAGCACTCATCTAACCACATAATCATCTTGCAATATAAGACGTGTCCAATAATACTTCATGGTAAATTCTGGTTGATATCGAAAAATAAGATACCTGTGTGCTTAAGGATTACGTGAGAGATGTCACTGTTTTAATTGAACTGTTTAATTCGATCGTGTATTCGATCCAGCCTTCAAATGGGAGTGGCACTTTTATCGAAAGCGATTGCACTAGAAGTGAGCAGATTTCAGGCTTCGAGGGGAACGAGAATCCATGCCTTTGATTTTCCCATGAATATCTTGACATACTCGATGACTACCTTCTCCGATCTTTCGCCATTCACTTCTCGCAAGCATCAGTTTTTTTGCTGCTCAAAAACGTTTGTTCCCAGCTATGTTCCAGAAAAAAAAAGCAGATTCTTCCAGGAATATCAGTTCCGAAGTTTTTTTCAGTTTCGAAAACCTCCGTTCGCTCAATCTGTTTGCCTTTTGTTCTCTGAAACTTTCTACCATGCCATGTGTTCATCTGAAAATAGCTTCCGCCCCAACATCAGTCTCTAGAGGCATTTACGGCTTGGTGATCCTTTACAGCGGTCACGTTACTACCGCACGAATGCGCTTTAAGTGCAGCTATTAAATCCTGCGGAAAGGAGCGAAATTTTTCTGTTGTCTGCATCGATTTTTATCACGAACCTTGCCCTTCTTTCCAACCGTCTTCCTCGCCATGTTCTTTCCTTCGTTTCGTTGCCCACCTACGACAGGTTAACGAATAGTGCCTAAGGGCAGGTGATGAAGTGCCAAGTAGCATTTGTTTATTTTTTATGAGTGATGTCGTGCCTTCGATTGCTGCGTCCATCGATTGTTCACACGAACTTTTGTCATCGTTGTCGTTGTGTGCATATCAATTGACAACTGCTTGTCGTATTTGTCAATGCTTTACATCCATTCTTTGTTATTTCCTTTCGATATGATTTGTTGTTAGGCATCCTTAAAGAGTATTCTATTTGATATTGATGGACGATCGTTTTGTGCATCGCTTTGTCGATCGCTCTGATAGAGTGATGTATCGTCGTCGATTTATAGATTTGAAATGGAACGACGGAAGCGGCGTTCACCGATTGACGAGTATGTCGACTCGTTCATGGACTCACCGGAGAAACTACAGCGATGCACGCAGTTCTATCAGAGTCTACGCTCCTATTATCGCAGGAAATGGTATGAATGCTATTTCTGAACTGATGGAGTGGCACACTGTGTTGTGAGCTGTTTTTTGCTCCCTCAGTCCCATCACGGCATCGTTGGCATATATACTGAGGTCGTTTTATCGTTCCTCTTTCTGCAGTAGATGAGTTCATTCTTCCTCAGTGGTAGATGGCGTCGTCTTTCCTGTACGATAGATGAGGTCATTTTCTCTCTACTTTAGATGGGGTCGTTCACCAGCTAGCTTACGACCCTCTTTCACTCCGATCATTCGTCATCCCGTCGCGTTCTCACTGAAGTCATTTCCCATCACCATCACATGATGTCTGGTTGATTTTCTTTGGCATAAAATATAATGGCCTAATAAAAGAGTTTATGAAAGGAGTGTTGCAGGAATTGCCCATTGAAGTCGCCCTATATTCAAGGTGTCGAATTGAACCTCTCTCGCCTCTACTGTACGGTCGTCTCGTTTGGTGGTTGGCAGAAGGTAAGACCGTTATAAGTTTTGTTGTTAGAGTGCATACGTTGTGCACCCTTGTTATTCCATCCCTTTGTTATACGAGGTTTCAGATAACCGAAAGAGCGCTAACATCGAGGGAAGGGAGTATGCCAACTTCCATTTTCAGACAGCGGGGTTGGTTCCACAAGCGATTCACTTTCAGGATAGGTGGAATGTGTTTGAGGAAGGCTTCTGCGAGCTGCTATATTAGGTTGTGCTGTTTTCGGATGTGTAATGTATCGAAGCGCATTCGTACGTCTCTCCGATATAACATCCCTCCAAATGGTTTTTCAGGCATTTGTGATCATCTGTTGTTTTCCCGAGGCCTTACTGTTACGGGGTAGTCCTAATTGAGTTGCCACTAAAGCGGAAAGGAAGAAACGGGCACGTATTCCTCGTTTGGAGAGGAAAAGGATGTTTCTGAAGGGAGCCTATCCCAAGGCAGCTGCTGGGGAATTCAGAAGAAAGCATTTTGAAACGCGAGAACACTGAGAGCACCGGATGAAAAATGCCTTCATACGCATGCTGCGAAAGTTGGCGGGCAGTTGCTGTTGTGGGGATGAGCCCAACTTGGTGACGACATCATTTGATGACGTCATTTGTGTTCCGAGCGCTGGAGCGGCGTTGACGGTTGTACCACGCTGCATAGTTGGCATTTTCTGTCGGATTGCACTGCCGTGAGATAGATGCGACACTTCGAGGGATCGCGGAGTGATCGAGCCTTCATTGTAATCATAGTGAACTAGCGAGAAGATAAACCGAATAGGAAAGTAGGGAGAGTGGATGGTTAATTATAGTCTTTTTTGTGGCACATTCACTTGAAATCTGAACTGCCCTTAAGAAAGAAGTGCAGAAACGGACCCCTAATCACGTGATACTTAATTCGCATGCAGTATCCTTAGGTACTCTTTTTTGATCGATTGCGCCCAGCGTATACGAAGATTTGAGTAATTCTTGTTGAGCGAGATAAAACGGAAGTGGAGATGCTTCGAAACTGTCAGTAACAAGGCGGCAAGTGGCTTGATTTTTAGATTAGGAGGGGAGTTCATATCTGATATGGTTGAACAGGTTTCCCGAGAGACGAAGTTCTGTGGTAGTAATTACTGTTGATTAGAAGTAATGGAATGGTCAAATGGAATGGACTAAGCGTGGTTGACAAACTCGTAGTTGTATATCAGGGAAATGGTTGAGGCTTAAACAAGCACTCATTTAGCTTATCTCTCGGTTTGAGCAGTCTCCATTTAGCTTATTTCCTTTTAGCGATGCCCATTTTCATGACCTGAGGTGATTTCCATCATAGGCAACGGTATCCGTGCATTCTATAATTGAAAACTGTTGTTTAGTAGGAATCAGATTTGTTTGTGGTGCGTATCATGCTCTGCAATAGAAGTGGGTGCTGCAGTAGGCAGTAATCTATAATTTATTTCGATGCAGCTGGGCGATTTGATGTGGATTAAGGTGGGCCCTAGTGGCAGACCGACCCCATGGAAACGACGGATTTCAGAAGTTGCAGTATCCTTTCTCTCCTTCTTCCTTTGGCTAGAAATGGATTTAGCCAGAGATTAAGTCACTCACGGCTGTGGCATTTATATCTTATAAGCTGCTTCGCTGGGTTCGGTCGTTCTATTGGTTTTAATGCGCTGTGATCGACGGCCAACGTGGGAGCACAAGAATCGATAGCACGATTTTTGGGAAATTTTTTGACACATTGGACACTTGAGACATTTGTTTTTAAGCACTGTAAGTTATTTCTCGTTGAAATTTCGGTGCTCGATGTGTGATATATTTTGGTTTGAACGGTGGAGACCGCAGCGATCATGCCTTCGTACGACGCACTCGGAAATGATCTCGATGAGTTCACTAGTGAGGAAAGGGTCTTCCTGTCCTCATTGATGAAATGGTATAAACCCCTTATTTGGTAGCGCTTTGTTTCGAGGCTGTTGTTCCCCGGTGCAAGTGCTGACTTTCCATTTCCATTTTCAGTGGAATAATATCATCGGATCCCGAATCTCCTTCAAGATAATTTCTGTGGCTCGGCATCTCACTTGTCCACTAACAAATGCACTGATCATGTACAATCGACTTGAGTTTCTGAGTCTGCATGATTAGATAGCCGAACGACTGTAATGCTTGCTGACCAAGCAAAGTGACTTGAGTTCGAGCCCTCGCGTAGCGTACCATCCCGTTCTGTATGGCATCAACTGCATCCGGTCAGGTTCGTTGATGTTGAGTGATAAAGCAAATCAGCGTTGACGCACATGTGAATGGAGGCGCCTGTCGAGGGGCGGCGATGTCTCCACGGCGGCTGCACTGACGAAGCAGCAGCCAAACAGGAGAGGAGTTTCCCCTAGTTGACGTCATCTTCATTCTGTGATACCGACCCGCCACTGCCGCTTGTGGCTCCGGCTGTTCCCACGACGCGCGCATCACGCACGCCGCCAATGTTGCGCGTCTCGCATCCTGATTACATTTGTGCATCGGAAGAATGCGTGTTGCAGTGATGTGAAGTTCTGCGGAAGTCACATGCAGCAGCTGTTGACCTGTAACATTCCATCTGATTGCTCACCAGTGCTGTACTTGGGAAGGGTAACAGCTGATGTGGTATTTTTGTGAGAAGAAGGAAAACCCGTGCATATTGATGGAGAGGCCTCTATTTCCTGTCCATTCCTGAACCTATAAGATAAGCGAAGTCTTGGCAGTTCTCCTGCTAGATGCCGATATTTGAATTTAAGGTTTTTGTTCAAAGTTTAGGATCTACGAACTCAAGCAATCATATCTTATCATTTTGTGATATCAAGCTGCGGCCAGTACCTGATGTTAACGCTTGTATGAGGGGTGTGTTGAAGTGGAGGAATTATCAACGAAATTACATCTTGCAATTAGGTTGTATGATTCCCGAAAGAGACACACTCGTTAAGAACATCGTTGATTCAAGCTTGGCTTACATGTTTGCATACTTCTTTGCTTCTTCATTATCCCCACCCTTCTCCTTCCTAATCACTATTACCCATCTTGCTTCCTACCTGTTCTAAGGACGCTGCTAATTCATTGCATCCAACCCTGTGGTATCACGTGGCGGTGCTGTATAATTTTTGGAGGGTCGAACGTGAAGGCGAGTAGCCAAAGATGATGGTGACCATGATTTTGTGCTAGATAGTCATTTTGAATTGCTTACGGTGTTTGCTGTTTGGTAGCAGGAAGTTGTCGGGTAGCGGGAAATCGCTTCGTATTTATATGCGTTTTTTAAGTGATGCGGTAAAACGTCGTTTAACCTCATCGGTTTTGACCAGATGCAACGTTCACATTGTGTTAGCATCACTGTTTCTTAACTATAGCACCTTTTATCAGAGAATTGCTTTATGGTACATTTCGAGTGTTCCTCTGATATTTACACAATTTTTGCAGTGTTCTGCAAATAATGTTGTTTTGATTTGCATAATATCTATAAGGGCGTGCTACCCGATTATCCAAGAAAGTTATAGTGCTGAAGTTGGTGAGATATCGTCAATACCTAGATCGATCCCTCTGTTGAACTAAGTTTCACTGCACCTTAGCATTGTCAGATTCATTGGCTAATACAAGCAGTTGATGTGTTGATCACAATTGACAGAGTGCAAATTATTGCAGCAATATGGCACACTTCATTTATTTTCTATACATTCACCATTTAATTTGTGTTGTTGTGATTATGTGGATAGGTTTGTTTAACGGGAACCGATGGAACTCCTACCTGGCAAGCGTGAAACCTCTTCTTATGAGCCTTCTATCTTTTATGATGCTTCAAACCTCCATCCGTTTGTTTTTCATGGACTGATACAATGCAACTTCAGGTATCACAAAGCGAGAAATGGGGCGATGTGGCACAGGCAATCGGTGTTTCAGAGGGAGTTGCCGTCGCTGAACACGCTGTCAAAGTGCTCTACATGCGGTCTGAATGCTTTTAGCTGTTTTATTGTCGATACTACTCTGTGACTATATTTTACGTTGCATTTAGTGTTAACAAGGCTCATACATTCCACATTGCGCACAAAGGTGTGACATTCATCTAGTTGATAAGTTGAGAGGAGTCGTTCCATTGCAATATTGTGCAGCCTGTAGTGTTATGCTGACCAAGGCGACCGAACTTTCGGTCATGACAAATGAGTGGAGGGCGGAAGCAAAGCGAATCGTTCAGTCAGCATCGGGAGGCACGTAGATTTCTGCCGGTCCTGTTCATTCGACACATTTTAATACTTGACATTGTTTTCTCGCATATATCTTTGCTGTAATGTTCTTCTAGGCAGCATGGGGGAACATTCTACCAAACAGTTCATCCAGTCGCTTTGAGGACCGCGCAATTTTGCTTTGTTCTCGCTTGTCGTCCCTTCCGCAATATCTCCGATCCGGAGTCCTAACTTCCTTTGTATCCTCAGTTGAAAATGGGATCCAGTGGACTGGAATTCTATTTCTGTAATGCTAGTAGTTTAGTGATAAATAAAAGATCTGTCAACATTGAAACTTTCTTTTCAGCTATTTGTCCAAATATGAGCAGAGCGAACTGGTGGGAGACGTGGACGATAACGATACAGATTTGCTGGGGTCGCGGAGTCGAGGCAAAGGTTTTTCGTCGTTGGCAACTGCCGATTGTCCTGTGAGTGTCGCGAGTCGACAAACCAATGGTATATTTTTTATGCCTTCTTGCATTGGGAATACTTTATATTTGTGGAAGAGGGTAGTGACTTTCACCGATTTCACAAAACATGATAAGTAGCATGGGAAGGGAGAAAGAATATTAAACCTTTTGCCGTCCTTCAGCTATTGGCGACCGTACTGGTAGAAGTTTTGAAGCCGCCACTGAACATTTATGTGGCAAGTGGGTGTTCGTTATTGAGACTTGCCCCAAGGGCACTCCGTAAAGGAGACATTCTCGCTCACTTGCACATAACTTTTATAAATAATCTTTTGGAATACTATTTTAAAGATAGTCCATTTCATTGTTCCCTCAAACTTCCCTTAATAGGGACCGAGGTGCTTATAAGCGTCATCGGCGTTCTCTTCTCCGTGCTTCCAAAATTTTTCCCAACAAGTTCCACTGATATCCATAGGAGGCTTTCTTTTCCGAAGAAAGTTGCAAAGAACGGCTAATGTCGAGTTCCGATTTCAACGATGATTTTGCTGCAAAAAATATGCTGATTTCTCTCTTCCTTTCCATCCTCGTTGCAATCAGTATTTTTTTCCATCTCTACCTTAAGCTTGTGAACATGTAAGCAGGACTGGTGATAGGTCACCCGCTTGTTGTGATCTTCTAAATAAGATGGTGATGTGCTATTGACTGTAGTGACTCGAAGGGGAAAACGTCTGCAGATAAGAATCATTTTTATGGATTTCATGCTTGTGAGGTTCACTGAGATGCTTTAGTGGGCAAATTCTATGAAAAATTAGTAGAAGAGAGAATAAAATGGGTTTGTGGATAATTGAGGTTAGATGAATCTATTTGATCGTTAGGTTAACGATGCTGAGATGGCGAACGAATTGCAGATTTCTTTCGTGTGCGGCCAGAGAAGAAGACCGAGGCCGAATACGAGCGACTAGTCAAGAGTCTTCTCTGCGGGCTTCCGAATGAGGTTCCTTTCGCATTTAAAGCCAATCTGCTGAATGCGTTCTTAGTACTTGCGATGTTTGAGAAAACAATGAATTTTTTGTCAGGATGAGCTATTCATTCCAAAGGGGAATTGTGCAATATCACGAGCGATTTTGATTATAACCTTTGTGTCATATAGCAAACTTGTCGATGTGTCAGGTGATTGATAGCGCAAATGATAGCGGTAATCGTCATGCTGTTAGTTCTCTTGTTGCCGGTGCATTACGCTTGAACATAGTGTTTGCGCTTTTTTATTCGTAGGCGAATGCCGTCATCGCTAAGTGCTTCTTCTCGTTTTTCCTTCTTAATGGTCCGTCTCATATTATCACCTTTCTACCTGCTTGATAGATGCACAGGTGCTTACCTCCATCACCATTCATCCGTTTCATCCCTTCCCCACGTCAGCTATTTTTCTTGCGTAATTTTTTTCAGCATATTGGCAGTTGTGGTAGTGTCAAATCGTCGAAAGCGGTTTAATAGCGATAGCACTGCTTTAGCAAATGTGGTGACGAGTCGTGCATAGCATCTCAGAATTGAATAAAAGTGTTCTCTTGTTCTAGTTGGCTTTTTGCATTCAAAAAACTTCTCTGCATTCATCACATTATTCAAAGATGTCTTTTACTAACTTCCGACTCCTTTTGCTTTTCAAAATCGTTTCAAACAAAACCTTTTGTTTTCCACTGAGATATTTTTGCAAATGAATAAGTATATAATTTCGTTGTAGAAATGTAAGATTTTATGGCTCTCACTGCTTTTGCCTTTGGTGGGGAATTGCAAAATGTTTGTAAGGGAATGGTTTCACCCATATAACTGATGTGGCCGAGTTGTTTTGACATTCTTACAGACATGGCGAAGTGTTGTGACTATATCCAGCTAAATGCTCATAACACTGTTGTTGTTGCAGGTGGATTTTGCTGTGAATGTATGCACTCTGCTGTCGCATCCAGGGCCACGAGTGCTCCGCCTCTCGGCCGCACCACAGCTAATCACTCTTCTTGTCGCACATGTCGCTGTCTTTGCTGATGGTCTGTTTACAAAGTTTTTTTAATTCTCAATATTGTTAAAAGGTTTTATGATGTTGAGATATCGGGAGAGGATCACTTATGTAGAGATATTTTGCAAACTGAAGAAAGGTTTAAGAAAAAGTCTGACAAATGCCTTGAGAAACAGTGATACGCAGAATGCAGAATGGAATTAAAGGAGGGAGGGAGGACAGTGAGTTAAATTCCAAGTTAATAAAGAGGACGGTTGCACCAAATTTTGCAAACAAAGACGGTCAACGATGTTTCATGGTATATAACTGCAGGTGATAACTCCTTGTTCGATTTGTATGAGAGTTGGAGTAAGGCGTCAGGACGTGATTTCATCGCTTTCTGGCGAGGAGCAGGAATCGAGGATGAGGAGATTCTTGCGCTTCTTCCCAACGTCAGTCGATCTGAGGTTTGTTGCCATTTAAATGATTTTTTGCTGACTTTGCAGTTGCATTTGAGGCTTTGTGCACTATTGCAATTATAGGAATCGTTTGTAATGGTACTTTTATTTTATAGAAAAGAGTGACGTCATTAAACCGTTTGAATCCTTTTGAGGGGACTGGTGAGGGGAAACTTCGTGGTTTAATCTCGTACGGGTATATTCCTCTGAATTTTGTTGTGTTCGCTTCTGAGAAATGCTTCTAAACATCACTGATGTTTCTATAACGATGGGCTCACTCAGCGGATGCATTAGCAGTGTTACTTAGTTATCCCATAATTGGTTACCCCTTACCACCATTTCCTCCCCTCTTCATCACCTTTCCTTTGCATTATACGTCTTCAGGGTAGAAAGCTACTGTTGTTTATCTGCCTCAAGGGACATTCTGACCCGTTCATGTATATTTTTTGTTGATTCATCTTTCCTTTCCCAAAAAACCAATTCAAACCTTTTTTATGCGGGTGCTGGGAATGTGAGCACAGGGCTGACCCTTTTCTTGAGATGTCTCACTTTCTGTTTTGTTTCTTAGTTGGTTTCACTTTGAATATTTTCTGAACATTCAGTTTGGAGTCTTGAGCGCATCTAGCAGTAGGGAGATGCAGCTAGGTCTCGCTCCACAAGTGGTGTATTAATAGGAAGGAGGCGAGTGGACGGGGAAATGATTACTACTGTCGTCTTTCCTCCTCCACCATTTCGTATCCACATCCATTGTTGTGGGTAGCGGTCAAAGACAATTACTTTGGTAGATGCGCCCTATTTCCTCTATACAAGTAAGAAAGAAAGGAAGAAAAATGAGTGATATTAAGCGCGAGGAAGAGGATTGAAACGTTTCTTACGAGTTGCACGTCCACATCTAGGCGGCGATTTCAATGATCTCTTCATTTATGTGGTCGCTTTATCTTAATTTTCTTCAGGTGCCAAAGGAGGATCTGGAGTTGTTCACGGGTTTGGAGGCGGAATTCCGGCCGCGCGATCCGGTGTCTTGGCGTGTGCAACAGATTCTCTCGATTATGAGGAATCTCTCATTCGAAGTTATCAACAAGCCGATAATGGCAGCCAGCTGGCCACTCCTCAAGTAAATATTACACTTCTCCACATTTGATGGGGTTACAACTTTGAAAGTAACACGAACGATATGGAGGTGTTCGAAAGCTTTTGTTGACGTTTCGAGGAGAATTCATCACTGTTGATGTCTAAATGTTAATTTTCTGAGTGGTAAAAGTTTGCTCGAAGAAGCGCTCTTAGCGCTCTTTACGGAGCATTTTTATGAGTGTATGATTTGCAGTTGTTTGGGGGAGGGGGGAGGGGGATGGGACTAGATGATGCTTTGGTCCAATCGAAATGAGAGGCTCACATAACTTAGCGAATGTCCCTGGAAAATTTGTATAGGGAAATAGCAATTTAAATCTTTTTATTTATTATTATATTTGTTTGAATAAATAAAATAAACAAAAACTTTATATAGGGAAATAGTAATCCTTTGTACAGATATCAGTTCTGACACTTGCAGATTATTGGGCAATAATTTCCTCGGAGGCTTTGTAACATAAACGATTTAGCTAACTAAGAAGCGAACAGAGAAGGTAGGAGAACGGTGAAGCGTTGTGAAGGTAAAGCGGAGTTGTGTAGCATAAAATCGACCGCTGAGGCAACAGTCGTGAGAAATGATGACAATGAAGCAACCGGAAGAAACCTATCTCCTCGGTTAATAATAGATGAAATGCTGTAACTTAATGTATAATTTTAGGTTTTTGTTCGTATGCAGTAACTGCAAATGGAGTGCACTGAGGACTGCTGCATTGGACGCGTTGAGCAATATCGCAAGCGAGGTCTCATTTATGAAATTGTCTCTCTGTTTGCTTGTGGAAAGGGGTGAGAGCTAGATGGGTTCTTCAGCGATCAGGAATATCTCGCTTCCGTTCCCATGCTGTAGTTAGGCCTTTTGGGTGCTGTCAGCATTGCAGCATAAGTTCCAGCATATATATTAGAGGTTGTCAGTGAAACAGAGTTGCTATCGAAATGACTATGATTGGAAAGGAGAGTGTTACGAGGAGTGAGCTTGATGCAGTTTGCAAAAAACACATGCTGTCAAATCATGATGCTGTTATGGACACTTAACTGATGACGTGAGAGAGAGAATGGAGATGGAAATTAGCAATAGGGAACGGGAAAATTGGAGTGGGAAAAGTGATCAATCGCGAAGGATCACATCTGGGAGGGGATAAACTGATGTTGGGAATTATGATTACCTTAACGTTATCGATCTCTGATAGGCCGCCGTGCACTGCACAGATATTTTTTCGCAAAATTTATCTATCGTTTATAGCGGAATTTAAAAAAAAAACAGCATTGCTATATCAGCGCTTTGTCGTCGGGTTTATGATTTATATAATTCCGCAGATCGATCTGATGTGTGAGGAATCGTCCGTGACGAATCATCTCCTTCTCAAGACGGTTTCGCGTTGCCTTAACTCCAGCGATAAGCTGCAGGTATGTCTTGAGTTGGATTCTTATTGTCTTTTTGTTGCTGTGTTAATCGTTTCTAGGAGATGCAGGTAGAAACATAGATGCGTGACTCAGTCGATGGAACATCTGGCCGATAAACCACAGAGTCACTTTTTGCCTTACCTTTTGTGAGTCGTGGTTTTGGCTTTGGAAATGTGGAGCTATTTTCGCGAACATTTGAGCAGATGTATGAATGCTGGATGCAATAATCTCGACCTAATATATGCACAGGAGGTGATTGTGATATTAGATGGAGAGAAAAAAGTTAGTTTCAGGTTATTCGGGCACTGGAAATCCTGGCGGGGCTGTGCAATAATGAACACAATGAATCTCTTCTGTGCGAATTTCTCGACAATCGCATTCTGAGCAAAATATTCGATGTTATCACTGTTAAGGATATTATGATGTGCGTTTATACGTTGGAGGCGCTTTATCAGGTTTGTTTTGTGGTCTTTGCTGTGGTATTGGCCCTTTCTCTGTGGCAGATGCAGCTTGTTTGAAACATTCAGTAGCTCAACTGAGAGAGCATCCCAACAACAGCCTATTGATTACGAGTTCATCTCCGTGCATCACTTACATCTTGTTGCTTTGTGTGTCATAAAGAGATTGGCAGTGGTATGCATATGAGATAAGCCCTTAGTCATAGACGCGACTGACGAGGATATACACTTTGCAGTTTCAGTGTCACGAAAATCTTGTCGTTCAGTCGGAATTTGTATCGGCGATGCTTTTACGAAGGTTGCAAAATGTGGTATTAGAGTGGTGAATCCCCTTTATTTCTTAGCTCTTCTCATGAGAGATTGTGACAGCTAGAATTGGCAGAGATGCTTCAACGCTGAAGTTTCACTTTTTTCTTGTCAGCCTTCTTCCATTTTCATTTGTCCACCTTTTATTTTTGCATTTTCTTGAAGTATGTTTGGAATGAGATTATTGAAACTTTGACGAAAGTCTAGGGCAAGGAAATATATTGGGCGAGGTGGTTCTGCGATGACCGCTTTGCTGGCAAAATATTGTGCTGATGATCTGAGAATATTGCATTCGACCAGTAATTCGTGACCGACTACCGCTTCGCATCCTCTCTCAACCGCCTCACTTACCGGATGTTTCATATAACAAGGCATGACCTGATTTCAGATCTCAGAGCTTGGTGCATCGGCATGTCAGCAGGTGTCGCTGTATCCACGTGCAATAGATACTTTAGTGGATTTGGCTACAGTCGAGGCTGTATCGTTTGGACCTTCAGGATTGGTCGGTATGAAAGTAGTTGAGTTCCATGGACCGCCACAACTTGCACCGCCACCGCCTCAGAATCTTCCTCCCACCTCGTATACCACTCATGTATGTTCCATTTATTCGTTTATTAAGCCAGTTACATGAGCTAAGATTGAAAGGATTTGAGAATTCGATGTTCCGTTGGAATCATCGCCTTAAAAGAATTTTGAGTGGCTGCTGCAGTCACGACACTCCGATCCTTTCCTCTTGAAATCATCATAAAGGATTTTGATCCGTATGAGAGGAACGCTCACTAAACAGGGCATTATCTTTTTTGTGTTGGCTAGAAACTCACATAATATGGCTTACTTGCTTGTCGTTTTAATTGTTCGTTAATCGTTTTTTTAGTTTTTTAGAGGGTTGTGTATAGGATTAAAAGATTTGCAATTTTGAGCCGAGCACAATTTGCTTCCGAGAGAGGAACCGGGGGGGGGGGAGGGTAGTAAGTGGTTGGGGGAAGGGTAAGGGGAGGAGAGTGATCTTGATGAACAGAAATAGATGGCCTGAGCTATGTTTCTAAGGTAAAAAAGGTGCAAATCTCGATTATCAAAGTATCAAAAATGTCGACTATCAAAGCAAAATCGAGTTCTTACCATCCCAGTTTGTTTGAGTGTAAATTGCCGTTCATGGCAAACGTGTGGATTTAAAGGTGGATGGAAATGGATGCCTTGAATGGGCTACCTTGGTCAAAGCTGACAAGTCGGCGTTGGTAACTGCAGTGGTTGGGTATCGGGGCAATATTGTTGTTTTGTCGTAGGTTCACACATTCCATTTGCTTATGGATTCAATGGTACTGTTTCTTTGATTCACACATTTCACTCCAGGCTTCATTGAGTCTTATTTCAGACCCCTCGGCCCGGTGCATTCGCAGCACCAGCTCCACCGGGGACGTATCAGACATCGTCGCGGACAGTAGTTCATTCACCTGCTGTGCGAAGTGCACCTTTGACTGCTACACAACAGAACAACACAAATACAACAACTGTCGGCGAATCAAAGGCTCGTTTGCTCTTCAGTAACATAGGTTATGATACTTGTTCTAGGGCGCTGGTTTTATTATTTTGGCGGAAGTCACTGCAGCTGAATGTTCAACGAAAGAAATGGGCAAACAGCTTTCTTATTGTTCCCACTTGATAGGGGAACCAGCTAACTGGCTATCGCAGACTATCTGAGAGGTGAGGACACGCCCGCGAGTGATATCCGGTTCGCTTCGGATGGCCGAAGGGTCGCACTTTTTTTAATCGTCGTGAGGGCAGTTTTACATGTTTCGTTACTCAATAAAACAGTGGTTATATTGCAATCAGTCAGCGAAACACACGTTGCCGTCACCTCTAATAACCGCATTCCCCTTGTACGCATGCAAAATTTTTGAAACGCGTTACAAATCAAATGGCAGAGTCAGGTAAAGTGCAGTTTGCGATCATAAGATAAGTAAAGACGGTGAGCGGGCTTACGCCGAAGGACATTACCAAATGAACATAACTGTATTCAAGTTGCCGCCCTCTACAGTGGCTAAAGAAAGCTTCAGAAGGTAGAAACTACGGATATTGAAGCGTCGACTTAACGAATACTGTGTGCTACGGGTCCATTATGTCTATCCACTAGGCTTCCAGTTAGCGGGCGAGAGAGGGTGTTGGTTTATGTTGGAGCTGTTGATGGATCATTCATCATTGGTTCTAGATGGCTATCGGTTGCTGTTCGTTGTCTAACCGAAAAGAGAACTCTATATTGATTTGATGTTGTGTCTGTTTATATTTAACGATAACGTTTTTGCATAAGCAACGTTGACGAGTGTATTTATATTAAAGCGGCGGTTTCCCTCTTCTGTCATAGTATCAGGCAATCATCAAGGCAATAAATGCCTCTACTTCTCCAGTGTAGTTCTGTTGTTGATATGCTCTGCTTGAAACATAATCTTTCGAGGATGCAGAGCGAGTCTTTGTCTTTGGGGAATACAACGTTTCTTTTTATTCACCTTCTACGACTCCTAGTTACATATTTTCCGCTCTATGAAAGGCGTCGTTTTGATG
>JAARMF010000174.1:0-19298 GCA_022844705.1 Toxascaris leonina | reverse complement strand
GGGGGGGGGAATCATCTGATTTAGTTGGATAGTTGGTTCGCTGATGTAGAGGAGATCATCCCTTTCAAATCGCTCCTAAAATGATGTGTTTTTTAAAGAGGAGTACAACTTGCAGGAGGTGGAACCGATCCGAGCTCTGTCATTCCATCCTGGAGGTGAATTCCTTCTTGTCGCTACGAATCACCCCACACTTCGATTGTACAATGTTGAAACGCAGCAGTGCTACGTTTGCTCGGTGCCTACTGATCAACACCGCGATACGATTATGGATGTTTGTTGTTTTAATTGAATTGTTTTGTGGATTGCTGAGAAGCTTGAAGTAACATCACTCCATTTTGAATGCAGCGATCTTGATGCTCCTAAGTGTGTTATAGTGGATGGTGATGTCTTATCAAGCAACATCGACTATAATTATAGTTATGACCATCAAGATGCATTGTTTTGTGTCGTTCATTGTGTCTGGGAGAAGCGAACAGAACAATGACACTATGCCGGTGCGTTGAAACAAGTTCGCATTCCCTGGAACTTGATTCACAGATGTTTTGCTTTCTCCTATAGGGCGAAAGATGAGTAATAAAAACATTGTCATAAGGGAATGACTCCATATATTGACATCTCAGGCAGCGTTTCAAGTACCTCAGGATGTGAAATTCATTCGGAGGTATAACAGCTATACTCAGCTTCCGAGGCAACACATGTTCAGCACATCTTTTTTGCATTATTTCAGTGTTCCAAAATGTTTAATGTTGTTTCCTCAACATATCTTGCGAACACTTTTTGATGGAAAAGAAGGAGGCGCTAAGGATGTAGCAGATATTTTTGTCATCAACAACGGTGAGCTTTGATGACTAAATATTGAAACGGATATTCACTGCCACTGTTCATTGCAGATTTCATTAATGATGTGGATCTCAGCAGCTTATTTGCTTCTTTGTAATAAGCATAAAGTGCTGAAGGGATCACATCTAAAAGCTTTAAAGAAGTAGGAAGGAATCTGAATGCGATTGATTGTGCATTGTCCTATAAGTAGTGAAGTAATTAAGGTGGCACTTATTGTGTATTTAAGGTAAATTACTCTGATAATGCACGTCTCTATGTGACTGGATCGAAGGACGGTGATGTGAAAGTGTGGGATGGAATCTCGAATCGCTGTGTGGAGACATTCCAGAGGGCTCATGATGGAGCACAAATCACTAGTGCTGCCTTCACAAGGAATGGAAAGGTTGTTATCTTTGATAAGACGATATACATCATGCTGCTCACTCAAATTATTGTGTCGATTACTCGCGCTTTTTTTCGAGTATGTTGTGATTGAGGTTTTCATAGGAGAGTAAGAACAATTAAGCTGGTTGTTGCTGAGTATCTTCGCTGCTTAATAACCATGGCTTTGCAGTATATACTCACATCTGGATTGGACAGTATCGTGAAGCTATGGGAGCTATCGACGAATCGTTGTTTGATTGCTTATACGGGTGCTGGCGCGACTGGTGCCCAGGAATATCCTATTCATGCGTCCTTCAATCACAATGAGGACTATGGTTTCGTTTTTATAACCTTTTGTTTTTCTTGGCTTGTTGTCCAATCGAACGAGACGATCATTTGTGCATGCGGCTGACAAGATTCATTCCCGTGCAGGAGACTGGAGTGATAGAGCTCTATCAGTTGGGCGCTTAGAACGTTGCGGTCTTTACACCTGTCTTGCTGCCACTCACGTTCTGAATACTATGCCAATGTAGTTAAATTTGGTCGATATATTGAGGGCTTGCATTCTTGAGAATGCCGATCTATTATTTGTGTAGAACTTTTGAAGGGATAGACCGCAGGAGCTTGATGGCTGAGATGAATGCTCCAAAGAGTTTAGACAGTTGAGGTTTTGTGAAAAGCCTCCTAATTGGAGAATGCAGATATAGGTCGTTTGCTGATCACTTCGGATTTTAGTGCTATTTGTTGGATTTCGCTTTTTTGGAGCTTTCCTGCGGTTCTGCTAATGTGAATATTTGTTATCGGACGATGGCCGCACCTCGCCTTCGGGCTTTTCTTTGGGGTTCTCACTCATAAATTTCCCAACGACGATTGAACAGTGAAATTTGATTCCTCAGGATTGGGACACCTTGTCAAACATGCTTTGTTTACGATTTTTTTTGCTGGAAAATGTGTGAGGGGAGTCTCTTTGATGTTGTTTGGGATGGGTGGGAGGCACTTATTTGTTTGTTTTACACACTGTCTAACTGATTGGCAAACGTAAAAGACAAAACGGTTGGACACTGACAAGCGATCAGTGAGCCGTTGTCTTAACTTGGCTGTATAATAGGCTGTATATTTGTATAAAACAATTGCTGTAATAGCTCGGAGTGTGTTAATTCTGATACTCGAGCAACCGCTATAGGAAGTTGGCAGGAAGTGGCATGTTGTTTGTTTTGGTCATGTGCGGCGTTGTAATATGGAGAAGTACTATGTTGCGCCTTTTGCAGTTCTCTTCCCTGACGAGAAATCAGGAAGTCTGTGTTCGTGGGATGCGCGAAACGCTGACAGAAAACGCCTTCTCGCACTTGGTATATCCTTCAACTCTTGGTTGTTTGTTGCAATAATTAGTGCAAAGTGGTGTTTGTGGATGCGGCTAATAAGTATTTGCTCTCTCGGTCGGTCTTCCAAATCGCAAAATGAAGTGCGTTCCTATCACCATCCTTAAATGAGTGGCGGTAAACGATGAATCGAAAACCAAATTTTACCAATTCCGTTTGGGTCCGACTTTTTATTTCATTGAAAACCGATTGCACTGGGATATATATATCTATAAATCTAGGGCTGTATCGCTTATTAGGTCCCTCTGTTGGCATTGGTTTACCCCTTTATGAAAGTGCTCTTTGGTCGCTTGTGAAGATGTCAATTTTTGAGGTTCAGATTTTTATGCAGATGGAAGGTGAAATAAAAATGCTTCGAATGAATTCATAAGAATAAATACGATCATTTATGAATCGTTTTTTAGCAAAAGGATGTAAAAAGCCAATTGACATCAGTGTGGTTTTCTCAGAAAGTCGGCTTTTAATTGCATACTCACAAGCTGTTTCCTCATATGTTACTTCAGTCTGTCCCTCTTTGCGATGTCACCGCAGATATCTAAGCAACATATGCTATAAGTAATGTCTTGTTTTTGGTATGAGGAAGGTTTGCCAATATAGGGGTTCATTGATTTTAAACAAGCGAAACATTTTTTGGTCTTTGGTCTTTATTTTTAATGCAGTTTGTCGTACTTGCCCCACAATTTTTTCATTATTTTATCTCACCGGTTGAGGTAGAGGTTGTTTCTGTTGAAGAATATTACTTTCAGGACATACGGCTGCCACAAGAACGTTCACCCACTCGCCAACAATGCCTGCATTTGTTACGGGCAGTGATGATTACCGTGCTCGATTTTGGTATAAGAAATCTCAGTAGATTTGAGTCATCTGTTTGTAATGGGGAAATACAGAATAAAAAACTTGGTAATGCTCGAGATCTGTTTATTCGAGGGTTATTATAATAAATTTCCCTATAAAGAGCTAAGCAACTTTGCGTTCTCGCACAATTGTTGTTATTAAAGCATCATGACACATTTTTGTTGTATATATGTTACTTTTGTGTCTTTTCTAATGATGTCAAAGGTCAGTACGATATCAGTTGTGTTACCATTAGGGATCAAGCTTTTACCGTTGCAAATTGTTCTTGTTGAAGATATTGTTGCTTATGGAACCCGGAAGCATTTAGCACGAAACCAAACGACCAAACCCAAATGTTTGCACAGCAGCTTGTCCCTTCGATCACACAATTGGCCAATTGACTTTAATATATAAATTCAGTGTCTGTCCCAGGAGCCTCGTTGAAACTGACGTCTCCTCCAATTGCGATATTTCATTTGATTGCAGTGAACTAGAGAGCAGAGGAGGAGGATTTTGACGTACATAGTTTCGTAAAGTATCCTCGCATGACTCTTACATAGAGAGGACAGAGTCATCATGAGATGATGACTTGAATTTGTGCACTTCGGGTGGTATGATCCTCATTTTTAGGTAATAGGCTTGAGCCTTGGCTGGAGAGTTTTGCGATTCTTGTAGTAACCGTTGCGAAGTTTGAAAGAGACATTGTGATGGAGTTGCAAAGCAGTGGATGTCCTTTTGGCATATAAGGTATAACTGTGTGATGTTAGATCGGTGATATTCATTTTATGAGATCAAAGGAGACAAAAGTTTTGACTTTTGTTAGGGCCTATTATATTAGTCCAACAGTGAATACTCATTTGAATATGTGGTCTGATGAGCACTTCACTTTGATTAATATATTCACTTGATGAGTCGTTCACATATTTTCGTTATTTGATTTTAGGTTTGCATATGAACGTGTCCGGATGGGTTATGGGTAAAGTGGATGAGATGAATTTGTCAACGCGATTATGCAAACATCGTAGCTGTCATGGTTGACAAGTTGACAAACATGCCTATAAACATTTGAGTTTATGGCTGTGCGAGGAGGCGTTAACAATTTGTTGCATGTCTGAGATTCTCTTGCAGCAGTATTCCGTTGTTGTCGCTATTGAATAAAACACTCAATACTTCACAATGTTTCATCTTTGAGACGTTCGTTGCAACGAATCCTTTATCACATATTGTTGACTTCGTTTATCTTTTATCACCGAATATCTTGCAATCCCTTCGTTCCACAATGTTCAAACGACAACAAACAATAGAGTGAACTTTAATCACAAATTGCTGCAAGCACTTCGATTTCGGAACTCTTATTTTCCCATCTTCGGTTATTCTTCGTTACTCACTAGTTGACGAGTGGCCAACTCATTTTTTCTCCGAAGGAAATAAAAGTGAAGCAACACAATTACTGAGGACGTCGCAGTGACTTCCATAGGCTGATTCTTAATTCTGACCCTTTGTAGCACCGTGCTTATTGCTCATAACGTGATACGACGATTACCGCAAATGTCTAGACCCGTCAGTTATACATATTTCAAACGAAAGTTCAGCAAGAGATCCAAGAAAAGCAAATAGGTGCAAAAAAGAAGAATATCTGCTCGTAATATGTTCCGTCAATTCAGTTAGCTGTGCAGCTGTGTTACCTCTCGCTCTTTCACTTATTCTCTCAATTTCAGCTTCATTCCCCTCACACTTCTATCTCACCTCTGCACTCACCTTCAGCGTTTTGACTTTCTCACCTCTCGTACCTGCTTCACCTATTTTTGGCTGTTTAGCTTGTTTTCTTGTCGTTATCTGAAGATGTTATGTGGCCATTCTTTGTCTTTGTATGTGCATTAAAAATGATGTCATGTTATTTATAGATTGAAACAAAGAAGATATCGTCTAAAGGACAACCCACCGAGGGTTATCTGTCAATTTTTCATAAGCAGTTTAAGTCACCTAGAAACATATAGGGCCTTTGCAGCTGTCTGAGTCGAGGAAACAAACGGGGAGCATGCCCGAAGAACCGGGTTCAACCTTGAGGAAAATGACTGTGGCTGTCTTGAAGTGACGGTGTGATGTGGGTTTATACTTCGTCATGAACATCTCGTCTTTTGCCAGACTTCATACACATTACACATATATGTCTACTTTTACTTATTCTCTCAATTGACAAGCAGATGTGTAAATATGGAGAGATCAAGCACATATCTGCGTAACATATGTTTCCCATACATATATAAATATATTTAAGTGTATATTATATATATATATATATATATATATATATATATATATATACATATATACATATATGTATATGTATATATGTATCTGCTTATCAGTTTCTCACATTAGATTCCATTCGCCTTCTTTAGCAGCAGTTGTCTTAGGCCAACACCATTATGAAGTCATCCAAAAATTCGTTTCGTAGACAAGGGATCCATTAAGCATTTGGCGAATGGATGAGGCAAATTGTTGGTGCATTTACAGACACTTTAGTGCGATGTTTAAATGTGCGTAACAGACAGCGCTCCACTTTTGGTTAGGTAAATGCCCGGGGGGTATTTTGGCCTTCCAAATGTCACCATAAGTGATCACACGGTTACTACGCTGATACTGAGTGATTTTGCGACCGATTCAATGACTGCAACTGTTTGGTTGTTTGTAACCTGTGTCATTGCGAGCAATAAATCTCGCGGAAGACATTTGCAGATGCACTCCTTTTTAGGTACAAGCTTGCGTTCTTTAGTGCCCATCCTATTATATTATGTTCTGTCCGCTGTTCCCTTCTACTCTTATTTTTTCAACTCTCCTTTCCCTTGATTACCAATTTGTGTTTTTGTCTTTCATCCTTAATTTCGTCTTTTAATGCATTTTTGCCCTTTTTCCATTGAACCTACGCCGGAAATACTAGGTGAATGTGCTTTCGCCATTATATTTGTATTCTTCTTGTTGTTAAGGACAATCGGCAAGGAAGTAATGCTGAGCTGCGTTACCACCCCTTGCATGAGCATCGATCGGGAAATGACAAACGATGTTACGACAGAGACATGTGATGAGCCACAAAATCATCAGCCTCTTTCGGCTATGGAAGAGCTGCATATCATCAGAACACTGATCGTTAGTGGCAGACTAAAAGGCGAACTACCTCCAGGATTTCTCTCGCAGTTTCGCGATCTTCCCAACGAAATCATCTTGAAAATTTGGTAATCTTTGTTCTTATTTTTGTATTACCATGCTCTTCTTCCTTGTCATCTTTTAGTCCCCCATATTTTACTAGAAGTTGGTTACTGGTGCATGCCATCCTCGGAAAGGTGAAGTGGAACGAAGTCAGGTTCCACCTCCCTCAATTCTGATAGCCGTCATTGCTGCAGCTCCCCAATCATTTGTTTGCGGAAGCTTGATTGTAGACCTTTATTAACTCTTTCAAGAATGGGACTTACTGCTGTTAAGGTAACAATACTTTTTGTCGCAGCTAATATGAATAACAAATGAATATGCATATCGCTGATTGGGAGGGAGAGAAAATGGTTGTGATCTGAGATCGAGTGATCGAGGGATTATGCAAACGCTGGGGCAGAACGATCGCAATCGATAAAAGGGCATTATTTTTTGGGTCGCCTGCTTCACCTCAAGCATCCCCGGCCACGATGAAAATTTCCTACCTGCACGGCTCTCGTAAGTTCAGGAGCGTTCAATTTGTTTCACTCGACTATCCTCGAGTTTCTTGAGTTACTTCTCCGGTCACAAGTGGTAGGATCGGAGACGTAACCCCATTCCTTCATTCTTCCAAAATTTCCACTCAGTTAATTGTTCAGTTTAGGATAGGGGATCTTCATTGATAATTCTTATAAGTCTCATATCCTTCGATCTAGCAGTACTCCAACACATTTTGTATGATGTCGGTGACATTTTTTGTGTTACTAGGATCTCTGTGAAGATAGTCAACAGTCTTTTTTAGACATATGGTGCGCAAAACCTTTTTTTGGAGAGGAAAGAGGGAAGCCGATCGTAAGTGGTTCGGATATATAATTTTTGGATTTTTCAGGTCCGCTTGTGTGGATATTCCATCTAGGGTGTGCACGAAAGAGCATGAGTAGCAATGTTCATCCTCTTCTCGATGGCACTTGACTCAAGCGGCTTCATATCGTATCAGTACAATCAAATATTTGGTGACAGCCCGACTTTATGGACAGCGATGGTTGTTTCGCCAGTTGTTTTGCGTCGAAATACGTGAATTCAGGTCGGCGATCAATAGGAGGGAAGGTGGGGGGGGGGGGGTGGACCTACTTGTTCCTTCTATATCTCAATTAACGTAAATGCACCCATAAATCGTTGGAAGGTTAAACAGTTGCTGAGCGGTCATGTCTGCTTTCGCTTGGCTCGATGCGGTGATGGATTGTGGAATGATTGTCAGATATGACGGTTACCTGCGAATATGTTGGATAAACAGGCGCGAAGCAACCAACGACGAAATCTGTCAGGTTATGGTTTGGGTTGGCAGTGGCACGCCAGCACTTAGAATTGATCGCAATATCCAGTGGCGGTTTCGTGTCACGGCGAGTACGGTCCGCCGAAAAAGATCGCAGCTCCTATTGCCTCGTAGGTACTTCGTGGAAGAAGAAGGGCGAGGAGAAGGAAACTCCGAATAACCGAAAGCTATGTGGCCAAAAGGCCGGATATCAGGCAACGTGCTACCGGCCACAGCAGTATGGAAAGTAAGATTCGCTGCGACGTCTGTATGGCGTTTTTTGGAGATGGCAAGCTCAGGATCGCGAAAGGTGGAAAAATTGTGAGCTGCATCGATGGAGAGAACGATATCGATGAAATCACAGTTGTTCAAAGTATTCGAGGCACCCATAAATGCATATTTGTATGGAGTGTCATCAGGTGCAAATGCATCGATCAGCAAAGAGTGCTTCATTGTTTTGCTCTTCTTAGTCATCAGTCTGCTGCTTTACTCATCTCTGAGGCTGGTTGTGTATACCGAAACGTCGGACGCCCCTCAATTCGGCGCTGAACAACTGCCGAAACAACCACCGCAATCTATAAAGTCGGATTGCCATCAGATATTTAATTGTGTTGACATAAAGGTCATGTTTATTTGCCGCTATGGACCTTCAGCTTTTTGTCAAGTCACAGAGAGGGAAAGGAGATGTTTTGATGAGCTGGAGTCAGTACGGTTAAGAAGGCATCAAAAAGTTTTTTAAATGAGGTTTATGCCGTCAAGACCAAGGAGGGTGTTGTTCACTTGTGCACGTACGAGGAATATCTGGGACCAAACTCTTATTGAATGGTCTGCCTGATTGTGAGGCTCAGCGAGAATGCTGGAATATTGCGAGAAGCAATCCCTTATTGACGGTTTTGAAGGTCGAACACTCCCTTATGGGCTTTTGGGTGTTCAGTTTTATCGTTCGAATTTTCAACACGTTGACTGTTTGGTCATCAATGCCTTTGACATCTCGGAACTGGATGGGAATAATCTCAAAATTTGCTCAAACTGGCATTCCCTTCTAGCTGATGAGACAGAACCGTACCATTCTCTGTGTTTGTTTAATGCGGGAGTATTTTCATAAGGTGAGGCGACATGGACGCTGTCGCGGTTTGCTGGCGGTGTGATAGGAATGTGGCATCTGAAGCTCGATTCACGTTTCAGCTTCATCGACACCTGTAGGTTGTCGTCAAGAAACGAGTGTTTCAGAATGAAGTATTCGAGAGGCACGAAAGATGAGAAATTGTGTGAGAAGCGATTTATTGTTTGAGCGATTGTCTGAATGGCAATTTCAAATTTATAGGAGTTATCTACCAAAAAGACAGTTGCGTTCGTTTCGTCAGGTCTCAAAGCACTGGAAGGCGTTATGGGAGTCGACAAAACAGCGTAAGATCGTTGTAGATGCAATGAGCATCTCTGTCGAAGATGGAAAGGTGCGTATTGAGGAGGCCGAAAGCTTTTCGATTGATTTTACGGCATGGCTGATTTCTTGTATCTTTATACTTCATATCTTCGTTTCGTTCACTGTCGCACTAGTCATCTATGGCTTGCCGTCTATGCTTCGTCCCTTCACGACGTGAGCGCCAGTTCCTTCATCCGTCAAATAAATGGCAACCCTCCACCGTGGAATTGGAAATTATTCCTGAGGTTTTGTTTCCGGGAACCGCCAGTTTTCTTCATATAAACTCATTTTTCATGCATATCAATGTATCCTTTTCTTGACGCTTTAATGCAAAACTTTTCAAAACGTCACGATGGGATGTTTATGAAGATACGCCGAGCAAAAATTGTGTCATCACTTTTGAATACCGGTCGCTTCGTTTTTCTATATATAGATGGACAAAAGTTTTGTTGTCGCACAAATTTTCTTGTCGCAGACTGATGGATTTTGCATATGGTTGTGAAATTCGGCCGTTGGGCATCTTTATTTTGGCACTTCTGGATAGTTGGGATTCCTGAAAATTAACAAAAATTTCTCATTTCCTAAGTAGTTGATGCAATCATTTGATTCGTCAGCGGTACGGCTCAACTAGCATGAGTGTGCTGCATCGATGCAAAGGGTAAATTAGGATTATGCAGATGCAATGTGTTTCATATTCGTTTATTTGTTTGACTCTTGAGGTCATCCACATATGACAGTTTTTTACTTGACTCTATAGGATGAAACGTATTGGAAATTGCATTTGGGAAAGTCGGAAATGAACGGAAACGCGTAGAAGTTGTTTATATTGTTCATCTTGACGCAGACTTCCGTTTATGAGAAATGTGGTAACGCCTCAGCAAGCGAACGTTCTGATTGAAGGGTGGGGGAGTGGGAAGGGGTGATATAGCTATCTAGCAAAATACTCCAAATTCTCGGTGTTCCACATTTATCAGGCTCTTTTTAGCGCAGCTTAACGATTTCACTTCACTTGCCCGTTGATCAGCAGCATCGATGCCCTTCTTGTCTCGCTAGTTGTATGGATCCCAAATTGTGTGACTGCAGGGTTGTCACGATAACCACTCAGAATTCTTTTCTTTCCGTAATCACATTCTACGAGAATAGAACTCTGGTCGCAAGCGATCGAATTACAAGGTGTTGCTTCGATGCCTTAGGAGAAATGCCGCAATGTTATCAAAAGCGAATTTGTTTGTTGAAGACTTGCTAAAGGTTCGGTCCGGTTACGTTGCCATAGCCAGCTCATAGACGAATCATTTATGCGTCCATCATTCTCAATATTCACGAGCTTTCTTCGACTTCAATCATGCATCACAAATTTCTCCCAATGCCCCTTTTCATTGACCTATCACTGCCTCTACTTCCGCTATTTCTGATTGGCTTCCTGAGATTGATTGTTTTTTCTAATGTGAGTGTTATTTCAAGTTCACGATTAGAACGAAGAACCAGCATGGTTTCGGCCGAAAAGTGGAAATCAATATGGATGCGGCATCTGTCCAGCAAGCCTTCTCGCTTGTGACATTCAAACCCCAAGGAGGTATTTCATTGTAACTTCAATGCTTGTGGTTTCTGCTGTTGTATACTCGGCTCTCATTCCCCCCTGCGATCATAGTGGTATCTTATTAGAAAAGAAGGAGGGGGGGGGGCATGAGAGGGGAGTGAGGTTATGGCGTATTACATGAGTGACGAATTTCCCACGTCCCTCGAAAATCCGAACGGTGTCATTCAAAGCTTACAGAATTTGGGTGCTTTCTCTTCCGTCGCTGCCTTTCGTTCCATCATCGCACATCCGCACATCCGTCGCATTTGGGAACGTTTATTCCAGGATGAAGTCAGGCTGGTAACTCGAGATATGGTTGCTTCTTCGTGTGCATTCACTCACTCTACTTTTTATATGCCATTCAGCTTCCCTTCTGAGCAGTTCTAAGCTGTGGCGCAATGAAGCTATAATAGTAAAACTTTGTTGGTATTGTCTCGGGTTACCTATGACCGTGGTTAGAAATAGGGGAAGAGATATCAGATTAGCTGGAAAAGTGTCGGAATTATCTCAAGCTGATGACCATACCATATAAATGTTAGAGGGGCTCACTGTATTTTTGCCTCCAGATTACCTCGTCAAGCAGTTTCATAATGAACGCAACAAGGCATGCAAAGTATATTTCAATATAAAGGCATTATTTCACTGAATTTAACTGGAATAGGTGACTTGGAAAGGCGCACATGACTTCGTTTTTGATTGTTTCTGTTCAGATTCGTACATTTTTCGGTTTTCACTCTCTTTTTCAGTGTCTGATTGAGATTTGGATTGGATAAGACTCAGTGGCAAGCTGGACCCAGGTCGAGTTCAGTGTACGATTGTAGAAGATGTGTTAAAGTTGGTCCCGATGTTGATATGGGACGTGCTCATCCACCTGACTTGTTTAGCTCATCTCCATAGGGCCATTGATTAAATACACTCTCTATCCCCTCCCTAGTTGCGACTAAGACAATGGACTGATACCGACAAAGACTTCCGGGCTTCCTTTCTGAACGATGTCCAATTCGGTTCTGGCCTAACTGCCCCAATGACATCATTAGCAATAGAGAGTTACAGACGACTATGTTGGATGCGAGTAATAATGAAACTCACCTCGAATTGATTATTGCAGTGAGGGATTATCAGTGTCATATGCTGGCTCTAGAGGGAGCGGCGGCCAGCTCGATGATGCTAGAGAACATCTCTGCAACTGGATGGGTCTTTCACGACTTGGCATTTAAGGGTGATTTAAGATCGCTCACTGAAGATGACCTCTGCAAATTTCTTTCTTGGCTATGTGTCAGCGATTGTCGTGGAATTTCTTTGCGATTTATGGTGAATTTCTTCATTCATTGAAGCAGTTATTTATTATTATAATTGTTTATTGAGGGTATTGATCGGTGCTTATATTCAGAATCTGTTTAATGGAAGTGTTTTGCGTCAACTTTTGAATTGTAGCAGTGACATTTCCACGTGGATTATTAGAATGATGTGGCAGTGAGCGCATCCATTCTGGTATATTTACTTCTGATCTCTTTTTCTTACGCTGCGGTTGTAGAACGTGGTTCGGTCGAGGTGGAGTTGTTTGCATCATCTTCGAAGCGATTTTTGATCAGATGTGAAAGACGTTAAAGAATCGAATGATTGTTTTGGGGCCTCAGCAATTTAGCGATACAATGAATTGCAATCATTAAGGATGTTATTGTGGACGAGGGCGTAATCACAGACCGAGTTATCGAGGTGTGCTCGCAGAAGCTAAGTGAGCTGGTGATTATTCTGGATCCGGAATGCGCTAAAAAGTTTGTTCCACCACTTTTCTTTGTTTATTGAACTTGCTTGAAGAACACTTCATTTCCGAATTAACCAGAGAAACTAAATTTCATTTTATTTCGAAACCGATGAATTGTGTTCTGGAAATCCACGGATAGCGGATCGCTTGCACCAAAGCGTATACGGACTCGTTGACGATGCTTTCATCACCTGACGTCTTTCAGTGCAAGGGCAGTAAAGTGAAGCTTTTTGGATGAGGTTTGAGATCATACGACAGGGGAGACGTGCATGGGAAGCTGGCATGCACTCACATTATCAGTCAGCATCGCAGCAGAGCAGTTGAAGCAGCACTAGAACAAGTTTTAAAGCCAATTTGTGCTTGTCATATATCATGTGGTCAAGTTAGTTGTAGGTGAGATACTTCTAACATTCCTCCCTTAGAAAACTTAAGAACTAGTAACAAATTAGTGAAGTTTATAATGATGTCCATGAATCATATTGCCTTTTCGTCCAATGGCGATTCCTAGATTTTACGCATTCCCGCTTATGTGTGCAGCAGCAGCCAAATCCGCTTTCGAGCAGGAGCCAAATCTGTCGTGCGTTCGCTTCTAGCAGTTTGACGATGCTGTCCGGATTTATGTCTATTGGTAAAAGCTTGAACTCACGGAGGAGCAAAAAGATCACAAGATTCCAGGAAACCGGTGAGCTTAACGGATTGCAGTCTTCCTTTTATCGTCAGAGAGGGGTTGGTGGCAGTGATTCCTGATGCTTCGGCCTTCAAGAATTCTTCGCTCAAGAAAGCCATCTCGGTTAGTCAGGGCGCTTTTAATTTATTGAATGGAGAGAAAATGTATATTACAGCAACGGTGACTTTTTATTTGCGATATTCTTTTTCGGTGATATGAGAAAGCCGATTAGACATGCAGCTTAGTAGACTCAACGTGCAGAAAGTGCAGTGATAGCATATAATGGATTGATAACAGGTGGAAATGGACATTTATATACGATCGTGAATGTTGATTGTATTTTTATTTTTAATTTTGCATAGGTGGTGCCATGTGCATCGTCATGCAGCACTCAAAAATTTTAAGCTGCGGACGCTTCGTTCGTTGTCGCATTCATTCCGAAGTGCTTCTTGTGATCACCCATTTTCGGATTGCTTCTTGTGATCACCCATTTTCGGATTGCTTCTTGTGATCACCCATTTTCGGATTGCTTCTTGTGATCACCCATTTTCGGATTGCTTCTTGTGATCACCCATTTTCGGATTGCTTCTTGTGATCACCCATTTTCGGATTGCTTCTTGTGATCACCCATTTTCGGATTGCTTCTTGTGATCACCCATTTTCGGATTGCTTCTTGTGATCACCCATTTTCGGATTGCTTCTTGTGATCACCCATTTTCGGATTGCTTCTTGTGATCACCCATTTTCGGATTGCTTCTTGTGATCACCCATTTTCGGATTGCTTCTTGTGATCACCCATTTTCGGATTGCTTCTTGTGATCACCCATTTTCGGATTGCTTCTTGTGATCACCCATTTTCGGATTTTCGGGCCGTTTTTGTATTTGCTTCATAAACTATCACGATTCGCGCGAAAGTGAATGCGTCCTTCTTCTGGCGTCTTTAGAAATATTGTTGCACATATGAATCTTCTTTGAACCATTTTGCCTTTGCCTCGATTAGCTATGGAGTTCGCGGGGGAAGAGAATAATGGGCCAGTGTAGAAATATGTTTTAGGCATGTTGCAAAATAACAAGCTTCATTGCAAGCTTATATCCTACAAAAAACAGCTATGGAAAGGTAGCAAGTACAAGATGCTGGAAGTTGTAATAGCAAGCACGATATTTCTTGCGGTGCTGTGTCTTTGCAAGGATGATATGAAGTCGAATTGTGTACTGCCAGTGGCAAAAGTATATTTCAAAGCAGCGACACTCCCTAATTACCTTATATCGCCAGGTAGGTAAAATAAAGTGGCTTCCGTCATGATATAAGTAGTTGTGACGATCGTATGTAATTTAGAATGTAATAGCGAGCAGGGTGCCAACTCTTCCTGAGAACGAAACCACTGGCGGAATGTGCAGCAATTCTATGTTGATATTCCCTGCTTCTGGTGAATTCTCAATGCATCGGATAGTACAAATAAAACTCAGGATTCCTGGACGTCCAGTGCGCCGATCCTTTTACGCTCGAGTCAGGACAGTTTTCGAAAAAAGGAAATCAGTTGTAAGTACCAACATTTTCGTGTTTATTGGGATGTTATTGGGCACGCTGCCAAACGCAATTGCTTTTGGCAGCGTTGACGCATCGAAGAAGTTTTGTGGTATCCAAGACTGCATTGGCAGATTTAATCACTAATGGGCCGTTCTGAATTTCTTGAGAAGATCGAGTATGAAGTTTCTGTTGTGTACTTCTCTTTGTTGATCTTCGAGAATCTTTTGTTCTCACGCAACGTCTTGCTGAGAGTTTTGTCTTTTCTGGTGCACTCATCACATCGAACTCATTCCATAAATCTGTGAAGGTTTGTCAAACCTGCTTATATTCGAAGGCACCTAAAGTAATTGTCATATCCCAAGTGGGGTTTTCCATCAGTTATCTGTTGGAACGCCCCCTCCCTCATTCAGTCATATGACGATCCTTCGTGATATATTGTGGAGTACGGGTTCTTTCAATCTCTCATAGGTGCTGGAAATCTGTGGTGTATGTTTAAATTGTTCAGTTTAAAGCTTAATGACTTTTTTCAGGGTCGACTCGAGTTCACAAAGTTAACGGGAGGCATAGTTGAGTATGCATTGGGCCATCGTCCGTATCCTGACCGCAACATATATACAGTTGATATTGCCGAACCCGAGGTTAGTGGAACTTGAGAGCAATCATTTCACCGTTCGCATCAATTCATTTCCGGAATGTATTAAACAGCTTTGCTGGTGTCCGCCGTAAAGACCAGCACATAGCTTTGGGGGGTGAGCAAAAGGGGGAGTACATTTGCGGATTCCAAAAATGGCGTAGAAGATCTTCGGCGTCGAAGATTTTGATAAAATTTGCTTTCCATCTGTAATCAATAATTCCCTTGGAAGGTTAAGAGCCTGACGAAGCGTGTGGTGAAGATTTCACGAGGCATATCTCCTGTCTTCTGCCCAAACCCCTTCCTGCAGCCTACCTTACCACGATTCAAACAAACTTCCCAAGTTTCACATGTTTTTAATTTCAGCGTATGGCCGAGTTACGCAGTCAGTTTGCGATCGCAAAGATTCATATATCTGATGCAAACGTTCAGCCATGCTTCTCGTTGGACTCGTATCTTGGTGGAGATTATGCGGCCGATCTCAGCGATTACTCGGGAGAATATTCGGGCGTTCACGACTACTGGGACGACTACGATGGTGAATATTATGACGAGGTTGATGAAGTGGACTATGAAGACTACTTGGGCATATAATGTCGTCCTCAGTCTTCGAACTATACTTCAACAAGGTAATCAATAGTAGGGTTTCGTGAATTGATGGAAATTGGAGGAAGGCATCTGTGCGATGGCTTCTGGCAAAGTCTATAAAGGTATGTGAGCGTGGTTTACGTAGAAGGGTCCTTATGTGTGAAACATGAGGTCTCATTTTGGTTGTATTGTTGGTAAATGGTAAACGGATAGAGCATGATGTTGGGAGTGGAATGCAACACGGGGTGAGGTAAAGTTCCACATTGATGAAAATCGGGAGAAGATATGGGGCTTTAACGTCGTATAGTTTTTTTTTTGCCTTTGGTTGTTGTTACGTAATAATGTCGGCCAGTTGTCGTGCCTTGATCGCATTCAGTTCTAAACATTACGTCTGTAAGCATGCCAATCTTTCCTTTAGTAAGAATAGTTTCTCTGCCATGAGTATTACTTCTCCACGTCTTTCTGCAATACCCACTTATGATTCATGTTGCATTCTATTGTGCTATTAATGGTTTACACAAAATATGTTTTGAGAAAGCATCGAGTAAGGACTGCGTGGCTCCTTCACTATTTAAGGTTGCCGAGAAAGAAAGAGATTTCTTATCAGCACAGCCTATTTCTATTAGCTGTCTTCATTCAATTGTAAGAAGTGGGAAGGAGGGATTCTGTATTTGATCTCTGATTCGTATATCCTGTTGTATTTTATGATATAATCTCGAATGTAACCGTGTTTTTGACCCCTATTTGCTGTTCGATGATCGCGTGATGTGCAGTGTGCATCGTTCTGGTCATGTAGAAGCTGTAGCCTAAGTGATTGAGATGCGATGTCGCTATGGCTTCACTAAATGACATAGTGACATGAGAGCGACAGGATGTGAAGTTGGTTTTGTTAGTCAGTGTAGGAGTGGTACATTGGTGGGTTACTGTGAACATTAGGAAAGAGTGCTAGGTTGGGGAAGCCTATTTTTCATCGAGATAGGTGTAGCTACTGATTTTGAGAAAGAGCAGTAGTTGGAGAAGTTAGAGCTATTTGCCAGTTGGAAGCTTGTGTGGGCAACAATAGAACATGCCCGTGTACGCTTAGTTGATGTCTTGCTATCTGGGAATCTGAGGAGTGTTTTTTTTCGAGGTGTGTTTCGAGTTGCTACAGCTCAACCAAGGGTGTGATTTTGGTTAAATCATGTAAATCAGGTTAATTCGCTGCACGGAACATTTCTCGTTGGGACTCATGTCGTGGCTCGTTGCATGCCTTAGGAACGCTTCACAAGCAGTGCCCTATGCCCTTCTGCGCTGTGTTCTGCTGCTCATCACAAATTATTATTGTTTGATATTGTTATTTGTTCTTTATAAATTTTTTGTGTTATATTCGAATACTCATTTATTACGCACCTTAATGGCATAGACCAGTTATATTTTTGCTGTTGCTTATTGTATGAAAAATGGGAAAACGTTGTTGGAGAATCGAACGTTATCTGCGCGGCATCCGACATTTTGTTTGGAAGCGATGACCCTTATGGATGTTTGGTGATTTTTGTAATATTGGGTTGCTTTCACTTCGGTGTTTTGCTTTGTTCTTTTAACTTTTATTGCTGCTCGATTCTGCTGTATTCGTTTTTGCTATTTTAATGTGCGTTGATAAGATTTAAGGTGACTGCATTGCAGTCATCATAAAAATATTCATTGGAAAGGTTTCCACATCGTGTATTACTTCCCTGAATGATTCGCTTCGCTGAGTCTTCCTTGTCTCGAGAATCCGCACAACATTTTTGCTTTATTTGCTGAACTTCACTTTTTGCCTAATATTTATTGATCGCTGATTTAAGTTATTGAAAAACGAAACTGAATGATGTGCCTTTATATAATATCGCAGTGCGTATGTCCATACTGAAATTTAGAGTGTTTAATGGCAAAAAGTAGAATATGAATAATAGATCATGGTCAGGGCTAAAGAAACAAATTGAAAAGGCCACTGCAACAGATGTATTCAAGGATGGTCGAGTGACTCAGTGTTGCCGACACAAACATCAACAGCGATGCTTGCTGTCAATGACGTTTGAGGTCTTTCTACCGTTTCTGCCACGGTCATTATAAGGACGGATTTGAATCTCTTGCCGTAAACGCTGGTGAATACTTGTAGACGAATACGACCCTCGACTAGGTCTATGGCTATCATTCTGGGTGTCACATCGTTTTCCCACAGTTTTCATCGGATGAGTTTAGACTCCTGATCCGTGACAGTCAATTACGAAATGCCGCAGCAGATTTGAAAACTGTATTTGTATCGTAAACCATCAATTCATTGCACTATATGCAGAACAAGTGTTTCGAACGGCTTCGGCAGAGGCGACCTAGCGGTGATTTTGGAACGTCCAAAAACTGAATTTGGAATATTATGTGCTTGCCAATGTTTCACAGGGTAATGATCAATGAAGGTAGGCTTTTTGTCCACTCAAGTCTGTTCAATTTTTGAAGGCTTCCCACCCCGACCGATTTTGCTACTATTACGTCCATTTGCAACTGCTGACACTTTGCTGGCTGCACAGAGTGGACTCACACTGCTATCATGATGAGCCTTTTTTTTCGTAATACTGCTATTCAATTTCTGGGATTCGGCTGTGCCCACTCTGCGTTCGTTTCTGCCATCAGAATCAGTGACCCCTTCTCTCGCTTCATCTTATCCCATGTCTACGCTCAATATGTTTTCACGCCGGTATTCTCATAGAACAAATATCCAAAGGAGGCGATCGACTAGCGGCAGGCCAGACTTCGTTAGAGGCATTGCGTCACGAAGTCGTGGCATTTACTATTAAGAGAAAACTTTCACAGTCGATTGCAGGTAGTTGGATGAGAGACCGAGCTTGATCTTTTAAAACCGGAGAAGTGTGTTGGTTGTGTGACATATTGTACTGCAATGAAAGGGCTATAAATATTCGACGATAGATGAGATGTGTGTCTTATGTGGGAGTTGTTGAATTTGTGAATAATTTCAGAACAACTTTTTACTGGCCGATATTTATATTTGAACGATATGTTTAGAGAACCTATATAAAGCATTTTTCGATGTGGAAAAGTCATCGCATTCATAAATGAGGCGTTTTTTTCAGTGAATCCCTAACGGAGTTGATCGACTTCTATGGAACTTACCGCTGGTGAAGGTACGAGTTGTATGAGTCTCAGAAGACTCGTGTTCTGGAACGCTGCAAATA
>JAARMF010000173.1:93005-134438 GCA_022844705.1 Toxascaris leonina | reverse complement strand
CCCCCCCCCCCCCCCCCCTCCCCTTATCACCTCACCTCCCTCCTGCCGAATACGACGTAGAATAGAGGAGAGCAGGGGCTGAGAGGATTCAATTGTCCCATAGGACAAGCTAGCGTAAACCATCACTGAGTGAAGGTTAGTTCTCCGACGTGAAAGCCATTTTATAAGAAGCTCATTGGAAGAATGCCGGCAGTTGTAGCAACCGCGTTATCCTCTTCTTTTTTCAAATCCTGTTCTTATTGGCCTTTAAAAAGATAGAATTCTTGTTCATAGTAAGGAAGAGAAGGTTCCTTTATTTCAAAGAATTGGAAGTTTATCATAAAATTGGAGCCATAAATTTGTATTTTTGAATGTCGACGTGTTCATGTCTAGCTTATTAGGCCACGAGTCATAATGTTTTTGGACAAGCGAATGAAGAGGATAAGGAGACATAGGTATGAGGATGGGGAGCATGGTCGGCAATATTTTTTGCCATTTTAGCACAATCGAAATTATTTAATTGAGAGTTTGCAACCTCAGGCGATGAGCATTAGAGCCACTATCATAAATATCTTTTTTGATTAGCTAATATATCGCTATTTTTTGCAACCACTGCTTTCAATCATTCACTTTGCCCATTAATAAAGTCAGCGTTCAGCTTAAAGAAGTTTAGTTCCCTAAGGGAGAGGGGGCTGGTGAGCTGTGTGTATGTGCCTACAGGCAGGTTGTTATGTTAGGCGGGACCGGAGTCGATCGTGCCTCCGAGCGGTGTTTCACAGCCCAGTGGAGGAGGCTTGCCCGAGCAGATCGTGCTTCAGGAGACCGAAGGAATGGGCATCGAGCTCACCGGAGCGCCTTCCGCTTCAATGTTTGCTAATTTTGGGTACGTTGTAATGTCGACCAGAGTGTTGTATTGTGCAACCAAGAGTACAACCTATATATATAGCTGTTGAACTGTAGAGGAAGAAATTGCTGTGCTGTATGCAGTGCTCTGTTTTCGCGTCGATTAGTGCTGACCGATNATGCAGTGCTCTGTTTTCGCGTCGATTAGTGCTGACCGATTGATGGGAATGTTGATTAATAATGAGAGAAATAAGTATTTCTGTGCTTGAAGCTGACTGTGCTTGCGTCGAAACGGAAAGATCTTTCTTGTATTGGAGCTTGAATCGGAGCTTGAAATGCCTGCATCCAATTAGGAAGGCATTTCCTCAACTGAAGCTTGAGTCTAAACTTGAAGTTTCATCTATAAGTAATCATCAAGCGTATCATTTCTGGAATATGCAGTAGTTGCATCAGCATGCAGAACACCTGCCTCAGTTATCAAGTGTTTTTTAAATAGAAGTATTAGCCATTGAAACGAGGTGGAGAGAGAATTGCAACTGATGTGAATAAGCAGCTGTTGCCTATGAAACGCGATGTAACTATATCAGGATTTCGTTTTATTATTGTTGATACGCTTAGAGCTGCATGGAGAGATTAATTTTGATTGGTTTTAAATATACATATTATCACAAAGGAGGTGTTGATCAAATAGTGTTTATGCCGATTGCAGTTAACCGTAAAGTTGTTGCTGAGGGTTTTGCTTTTTCCCTTCTTTTGGCTATATAATACTGCTTGGAAGCTTTCGATTTTACAGCTTTGTCGGTTACTGACGACTCTTACTTGAAGATTATTAACGTTCGCAGAGGAAAAATTAGCACATCGAAAATGCTGAGAAGTTGCTAAACAAATGCACGAGTTTCAATGCTGAGCTCAATATAGGAAGTTTTTTGTTATCTTCGAAGAGTGCAAATTAAGAGCTAAAAATGTGAATATCGCAATTGTGGTGCGATTCCGTTGGGAAATCACATTCGAATACAATCCTCGTTTGGAGTTCTTTTGATGGCTTTCATTTCTAGCGTCTAATCTATTTCACTTTCTTTAACCAAATAATCTGTCTCCCTTACCTGTCTCGCATCATCCCCTATATTCAGTCCCTGAAACGGCTGAAGAAGCGACAAATCCCTCGATTCCATGTGTGCATTGTCTTGTTCAGGTATAATCTCACCAGATTTTAAGTTGATGAATTGATTGCACGTTAAGGGATGTTCCACACAGAACATTTCTTGAAGGAACTCAAAAAATTAACTCGATTCTGTTGCTGTAATGGTTCCTAGCACTTTGAGATGCATGTTATTTAGTCGACATCCGCTGCGAGTTTATCAAGATAAGGGACATGCTCATGTGCAAATGAAGAGGGATGCGAAGTTCTCTTTCTGCTGAGCATGGGTATTACTAGAAACATGGAACGGAAGTGATTCGAGGGAACTATATAGGGATATAGTAGTGTATTAGCATAGCCGTAAATATATATGCCTCTACCTTATTATAAGAGGTGATTATAGAGCAGAACTTTTGCAGCTAATAGTCAGGTTTTTTTTTGGAAAATGAAGAGTGTCATTATCGTTAGTGCTGTTTTAATCATCGTTATATTTATTCAACAGAATATCAAATTCGCAGTGTGGAATGCGTATTTGATACTCAATTGAATTACAAAGGTTATGTAGAGCTGTTTTTGGTGCAGAGTTTTGATCATGTTTGCATTGATGATGTCTTAGCGCGGTTAAGCTTTATCAGCTAATTAGGTCATCGTTTGGAGGCTCACACCACAAATATATCATTTTTGTAAGTGTTATAACCAAATTGTGTCTTTTCCTCAACTAATCTTCTCCGATCCGCAGGCGGATATTTGTTTTCGCAGTTTGCATGCTCTTTTCTGTTTGTTTAATTATCACTAATCGGCTAACAGCAAATCGACTGCGCTCATTTCTATGTGAAATTAATGTGCCGCATAGCGAATGTCACAGTCATTCCCTCATTGAAAAGATCTTTTTTTTTAAATTACCCACTTCCTTATGGGGAGAATTCCTCACTAACTCATGCTGATAAACGTTAAATTGCAATTTTTTGTTCTAATGGACGAAAGTTTGCATCTTTTTTTCTTTGTTATACAATAACGGCCGCATTACTGAATGAGTGGAGGGCATTTTTTATATAAAAGAGCTAAGTTGTTTGGGCAAATCATTGAAACGTTTAGCAGTTCCATGACGAGCTATATCTTTTAATGTTGACAATTAATTTGCAAATGCTTCAACGAAAATCCTTCAAAGTTCTCGGGAGTGCAATTGTGACCTAAACTTTTGACCCGATTGAAATGCTTTTAAATTATATTCTTTGCTGAGGTCGGAAATGGAATCGCTCTTCAATTATTTTCTTCTACGTTTGCATCTTGTAGGTGGAGGTAGGCATAGAGGTAATATAAATGGATAGTAGTGGCTCATTAAAAAATGGGACGAGAAAGTAGCCTAGAATCATATGTCAAAATGGCAGTCTTTATTGTAGAAGGGGCGAGTTTTTTGCAGCAAGAACTGTAATGCCATAATTTTTTAATGTTTGAGGAGAGGTAGAGTGACTGGTCTTTGCAGCGTTAGTTGACGCTTTTTAAGGGAAAGAGTGTACGAAATATCCACTGGAATTATTATGTAGAAGTTAGGAGGTTTTTCAAGTGCATGGAGATTAAAAGTAATGGTGTGTAGCATGGCGAGGAGCAAGCGCTTGACTCACTAAGTCATTTGGATATCGATGGCCTCGGAGAGGGACTCAGCGAGGAGGATGTTGGACGGTTGGTGCGAGGCGTCGACACAGAGGATGTGCATCATCTGAAACAACAACTCAAGTAGATTCAGCACTCTTCGTTGTTTTGCTTTTTCCAAGTTTATTTCGAGCTAATTGGAGGTGTGTCCTAACATTAGTCACCTCAAACATTTTCGCATTTGAAATGTTGAGACAAATCTCTTAAGGTTGAGAGGGAAAGATGCATTTTGGCGGCTCTAACGAACTATTCATTTGTTAATTATTTGTGCTTTCTTTTGGACCCTGTGCTTTTCCCTCATCCACCTTTCAAAGTAAGCAGGAGGGAGGCAGGTGGCTGATGAACGATCGGTCAGGTTCTCAGTATTGACTGGGAAGTGGGATGTTTATGTTCATGTGATTCGTTTTTTTCTTTTTTTTAAAGCAGTCTTTGCATATCATAAAATTTGCCATAATATTTTTCCAACACATGAAAGGCTGGAGGGAAGAGGCATGAAGGAAAAGTGGGCAGGTAAGCGCGTCGAGATGAATCTTGGCTAACTTTCCTTTTCGAAAATATGAGGCAGTAACGATATTACCTGATGCATTTATGTTTAGAATAGGGAAAGGGAATCCGATCCATTTCTTTTCAGTTGTTTATTCTTTTCAATTTTGAGATTTGGAGATGCGCAGATGAAATTTCCTCTTGTTTCATCTTTGCTTTGTTCGTAGTAAAGGAGCATGAAGAGAAATTATTTAGTTGTGGTTTTTTAACATTAACCACTTATAACTAATTAGCTGTATTTTTTCCACTAGTAGGTAAGTAATAAAGTTCCACTGGCCTCATAATTTCATTGGAATCGCTGTCTTAGCGATCTTGTTTTAGCTTATTATGTCTAAGTTCAATCAATCTTGTTTGATTTTGTCTTGTTTCAGTTTAATCATACCCTTTTTCGAGCTGAAATAGAACGTGAAGGTGTTTCCCGAGCAGTCAAGCAGCGCCTAAGGAAGCACCGATTGGCTAGTTGATTGTACTGCTTTCATGTGGTAGTGTGCTGCATGGCACGAAACGCTGTAAAACGTTGTATAGTCTTGTGGATCTCTTTGCGGTATTTGAGAAGCAAATAGGCTTTGAAGGAGGGACCATCATTCGAAGATAGCGCAGTGAAATGCAATTGAGGATCGAAGATGAAGCTGCTTAGTGCAGTAGGACGATCAACGTGCCAGTCGGTGTTTCCGCTGTATTCATTGTTTTTCTCTTTGTGTACTGGCAGTATGACAGTAATTTGAACGTGAATTGTTGTTCGTTAAGCCAGTGTAAATTTCTTCTTAAAAGCCACTGAATATCTCTCAAGTTTAAGATGTCGTTTAATAGTTTGACTTCCAAGAAATTATCCATTTCCCCCCCCCCCCCCCTCCTCCTCCTCACCTACCACCTCTTCCCTCTCCCCACCGACCGCCAGTCGTCGGATAAATTCCTGAACTAATTTGAAGAACTTAATAATTTTTGCATCACAATAATTCGGCCGCCATCATCTTTCTCTTCTTTCTGTGCTTACTGGCTTGTGTTTTCTTCGCTTCCATGTCTCTTCTCCTAGTTGTAGTCGTACCTGCGTCAGACATGGCACATCTGTAAGTTTTTGTGAGGATTGCCTTATATGTCCTCGGAAATATTCCACCTTTGATATTTTCGAACCTTTTGTCTCCTATCATGGTTTCTTCGAATAGTTTGATGTGCAGTTTTTTTTTTGGAAAACGTCACAGCAAATTTTGTTTTATTCCATTTACTTTTAGGGATTCGGCTGACCCTTAGAATATGATTCAATTGAATATAGATAGTGAGGTACAAAACTTTTTATCTTAGCTACCAGTTGTGCTATCTATCTTGCTTAAGCCATCTGATAATTTTTCGCCTCAAATTATGCTCAATCAAAGAAAAGAGACAACATTCGATGGAGGATGGGAAAATGCAGTGTTTCTGCTCATATATGCGTTTTTGCATAGTATGGCAGTAACTCCAGGTTGGGTCAATTTAAGTGTACTGAACGGCAAATGCAGATTGTTTTATAGATGAGCTTCATCCTTTTTTATATACGTGTGCTTTTATCTGATGAGATCTTCGGCACGCGATCGTTCCACATTTCACAGATTTCCACTGCCTTTCATATATGTATCATATTTCCTTCTTGCTAGTCATTTTTTCGTGACTGTTCCATCGTTCTTAATAGAAACATTAGAAATGGGTTTCTTGAGCATCTCATTGTGGCCTCTAACGAGGGTATAGTGCAGCAATTTGTTCACTTTCAGCTTCTGTTTAAGTTTGAGCTTGAATAGTTGTGTTCGGATGTACGGCGAGTGCCTCTACGTAGCGGTCGAGCTGCTTGAGAGTTGGTTTGAGCCGTCCAACTGCCCAACGAGTTAGAGAAGTAGAATTGGAAGCTTAAATTATCAAATACCTTCTAAGATGTTTATTTGATGGAATTTCTTATGAAAATTTCAGTTTTATAGAGGAAAAGATCGTACAAAGAGTTGCTTTGTTGGAATTCATTCAATAGCATAGGAATCGAACGCGACTTTAGTTGGCGCTTGGTTAATGTCTGATTCCATTGTGTTTAGAAGCTTAAAGTTTCTTTAGCGTAATTTCTTGGTTCTCTTACCCACACTGTTCTAGTAAATATATGCAATGACCAACGAAATATTTACTCACACTTGAGACGTGAACATGTGAGCTCTATTTTTCCAATAGATGCTTCAACTGATTGAGCTGTTGTGCACCCTTTCATATGCTATCAACTGATTGTTTCCTTTAAGCTGCAGTGCACATAAAACGGAAGAGATGTTATTACTGCACTCTGAGCTAGACTGAAATTTATTGGAAGCATGATTGATGTGTATAGAGTCTCATTAATGTTTTCCACTTTGATATCTGTAACGGCAGAGAACTCCGTTGATCGTCTGCCAGGTTTGTTTGCTTTGAGCATTTGATTCCCAAGTGTGATGAAATGATTATATCTAAAGTAGCATTTAAAAAAAAAATATGGCGATGAGATCCCAAAATGATGTTTTTCGCTTTTTATTCTTTAAGGAGGAGTGTTTGTTTCAGATTCGTGGCAGGTGTGATCCAACGTGAGCGTCTACCCGCTTTCGAACGTCTTCTGTGGCGTGCATGTCGAGGCAATGTATTCCTACGTCAATCGGAAATCACCGAACAACTAAGTGATGCCGTTACGGTTAGTGCTTGCACTGAGTGAGTAATTAATAGGAAATGAGTCGTCGTTAGTTGTTAAGTTATGGGGCAGCTGGCTTATGATGGTTTCCATGAAATTTGGGATGGGCGGTACTGTTCTGTTCTTGAATTTATTAGTGCGTCGAAGTCAAGGGAGAGGCTTGAGAACTTAGCCTTCAGCGTACGTTTTGGGCCTTACTATCGATAAAACAAACCAATGTTGCTCTTTTTGAATGCTAGTTAAGAGCAGCAAGAAGTTACTCGAGTTAAACAATCAATCAGTTTATATGGAGAGATGGCAACCAAAAATGAAGAATGGAGTAGGGTGAGAGGGCAAAGAAGTATCAAATTGTGTTGGCACATAAAGTTCCACAACCGTTGTTTAATTTAAATCTTCGCCTATGTAAACTTCGTTGTTTAAGTGCATTGGGGGAACCATTTCTTGTTCCGTTGAGGATTCATGGCTGAAAGGCGTCGCGTTTATTTCCTTTTTTGATCGCTCAATCACCTTCACACTCATTTTTCAATGTTCGCTTTCATTTCATTTCTGAAATCCTTTTCGCCACTCATATTTATCACTGCAGTCATCTCGCTTCTGCATTCGTTTATTCGTTAGTGATGCGATAAAGGATCGAGGATTGAATATTAAAAACTTCTATTCCTCTTTTCCTTAAGAGATTTCTATTCGATAACATTGTCCTAAGAGTGTTCTATGTTTTAATTCTTGACCGTTGTACATATTATTTTTGCAGCGATAAACAAACCCACTTATGGTGTTATTTGCAGGGCGATCCCATTAATAAGACTGTTTTCATTATATTCTTCCAAGGAGATCAATTGAAAACTCGAGTCAAGAAGATCTGTGAAGGGTTCGCATTTATGCCCATTTTGAACTTTTGTTTCGTTTTTAGATTCGCTTTATTGTCGTTGGCTAAGCTTTTCTATAATGCTTGCCCGTTTTTTATTTTTTCTTACCGATATAGCTGTGATCGTTTCAGAATGAGAAATTAGTTACCTCTCTTCGTTATTTCTACAGTTTTGTCTCTAATATGCGGGAAAATTCTTTACTTAGAAATATTATGCGAACCACAGCTGGTGGTAAATGATTCAGGTAATTGCCGCTAACGAAGCTTCCATTGTAAGAGGTGTTCGGTGCATAAAGCCCGAATTGATACACTTGCTTTCAACAGCTTTTCTTAGTCCTGGATAGTGTTCAGCAATGCGGAGGAAATTGTAGGATCGTGAACTATGTGTAGGTTATTTCACTTTCTTTGCAGTTTCCGAGCAACTCTGTATCCGTGCCCGGACACACCCCAAGAACGCCGCGAAATGTCCATCGGCGTCATGACACGTATCGAAGATCTCAAGACGGTGCTAGGACAGACGCAGGATCATCGACATCGCGTTTTGGTGCATTTTTGCTTTATCTCTATTTGATACATAGAGGCCATCTTGAAAGCACTTGTTAGATGCTCATCACTCTTGTAAATAAGTGACAAATCGGCGATGTGCTGAAAATTTTATAATTCGACGAAGAGTGATGTTGCAATCGGCGGTGATGAAGTTTGGGCGGATGCGTGGAATGTGGTTCGGGGCAGTGTTTTCCCGTTGCTGCGCTTGTATTCGATTGTTCTCAAGTGACATTCATTGCTTTCGAAACATAATCAGATATGTGACAATGTCAACTTGTTTTACACTTTCTGCTTGTCTATGAAGTATATGTGTATCGGCCAAGCAGTGTGATATATTTTACAGTGATGAACGAATGGAGGTGGTTTGGTAGAGAAATGTATCGCTCAAGGGTTTATTGTTGAAAGGGGGGAAGGGGGAGGGGTGTTGGTTAACTAGATCGTAGAAAGGTGAGTGTGGAGATTGCAGGTGGCTGCTTCGAAGAACGTGCGTATGTGGTTAACGAAGGTTCGCAAAATCAAGTCGATCTATCACACGTTGAATCTGTTCAATTTGGATGTCACTCAGAAATGTCTCATTGCGGAGTGTTGGTGCCCGGTTGCGGATTTGGATCGCATCCAACTCGCTCTCAAAAGGGGAACGGTAAATGCATTGCTTCGTTGCCTTTAATTTTCGAATATTTTTAGTTGACTGCAAAAGTGTTTAAGAGTGGAAATGTTTTCAACTTATAGTAACATCAATTGAATTGAATGGAATTACTTCAGTTAGACGGCATCCATCGATTAAAATCGCCGTTTCGAATTCATAAAAATGTTCTGATGGAATAAGACAGCTAATGCTGTGTTCTTATTGCCCTCCTCTTACATATATGTACGAATATGGCGTCGACAGTGCATTGTACATCCTTTTACTCGTTTGTTGCCTTCCATCCGCATATATCGATTCCCTTTGTAGTTTTTTGTTTTATTTGGGAGGCGCAAAAGGAATGAAGGCCTAACATTTAGAATGAAGCAGAGGTGAATAGGCAATCAGCACAACTGAAAAGTTTATGCCCTATAGGTTTTAAAAAGTTTCTTCGGTCGTTCCATAGATCGTGAACGACCGAGTAGTTGAGTGTTTTTCAAGTTATGAATTCCAGGAAGAATCCGGAAGCACGGTACCATCGATTCTAAATCGAATGTCCGATTCAACAGAACCACCGCCTACTTATCACCGAGTGAATAAGTTTACACGCGGTTTTCAAAATATTGTCGATTCATACGGCATCGCATCGTATCGCGAAATAAATCCAGGTTCACCGTTGTTTTGTTTTTTAATCGAATAGGTTTATTTTGCATCTTAAGAAAGGTGATTTCGTCATTGAAGTCGAGAGCATGTTTATGTGCCGATTGCGAAGAATTTTATAAATTGTGCTGTGCTAGTGAGAGGTTTATTGCAGCACCGTATACGATGATAACGTTCCCGTTTTTGTTCGCATTGATGTTCGGTGATCTTGGACATGGCCTGGTGATGCTTCTCGCTGCTCTCTTCTTCATTCTCAAGGAAAGGCAACTCGAGGCAGCACGAATCTCTGATGAGGTCATCTTCTTGAAACATTTGTAGATATGCTCGCATTGAAAAGCACTTGCCTAGGATCAGCTTCCTAAATATGTATGAGGTTGCTGCCATTTTAGGCGTATCAAATGGTGAGGCAGCTTTATGTTCGACGTGAACACATCCCTGCATGCATATGTCGGTTATGCAAAACTCTGTGAACATTTACATCGTTTACACAAAATGTGCATATATGCGCATTCGAAAAATGCTGCACGTTTACTGAAAATTGTTGTCTAATAACAACAATGAGAGCTTTCCTCATCTAATCTATGATGTACTTTGAAACCTCGAGCCAGGATATCAGAAGTGGAGACCAGTTTTGCTGTTCATGAGCTGAATAAAGAAGTCATTTGTTGCCCAATGCCGTTCCTTTTATTGGCTCTCAAATCTTCTTGCTGCATATAAAAATGTGCATAAAATATGTTAAGCCGAGTAAATCTCTGGCATAGGCGATGTTGCTTGCAGAGTTGGTGATGGATCATCATTGTTTTGTTGAAACCGTTTTACATGGGAACGAGGCAGGCTTTAACAGGTTCACTTGCGTGCTTTAGCAGCTGATGCAGAGCGAAGTGATGTGTAGCCGTGGTGCCGCCATCACTGCCAACCCCCCGTCAGTCGAAAATACGGTGCACCAGGGGCGTTCTTGGTACATAGGACGTACATAAGCTTATATAAGAATTTCGACGAAGCAGTTGTGTCTTTTCTCACTTTCATTTCGAGCCATATTTGTGTATTTCGAGCCTCCGCTCCACCACGCCGTCCACTACGTCGCTCGGGTGGCTGAACTGTTTGTGCTGCTCTTCGGGTCATCCACACAGAACATTGGGAAAGTGGTGGCGCCATATTCGGTGGGAATTTTTGATGTAATCAAAGAAAACACAAATATATGAAAGAACGGTTTCTGAAGGGGGGAGTAACCGTTACAACGGACATATCGAGTCAGGTACTCGCAAGAAATTGGGAAAGAGGTCTCATTAGTCTAGTTTCTAATTCGGTTATTTGGAGATGCGGTCATGGTTCATACCGGAGCAGAATTTTGGCTTTCCATCGGAATTTTTGGTGACACGTCATTGCTGCCATTCAGTGATTTTAAACTTGGCGCAATTCACTGGTCTGCGTTTTCAGTGTCTTTCAACTGCTGCAAAGAGGCTGAAGTAGGGGTATTAACCAAGCGTTTTTAAGTTAGGAGATCACCTCTTGGCAACATCCTGTATAGCCTCCCTTTCCGATCATGGCATTGTTGTGTTGCCGTGTCAGCTTTTCCCTTTCCCCCTTTCCCACTGAAGTCCTGAAGTACTGTTTCGCCAAGTCAACGCTATCTATTCTCTTACTCAGCCGTAGCCATAAAATCAGTTTCCTTGTATTCAAGTTGTCATTTTGTTGGATGTCACCTTTTTTTCAGATCTTCCAAACTTTCTTCGGCGGTCGTTACGTTATCTTTCTAATGGGTTGTTTCTCTGTCTACACGGGCTTCATATACAACGACGTGTTCAGCAAGTCATTCAACCTATTTGGCAGTTCGTGGCGTAATATCTACACGAGACATTTTCTCGATGAACTACAGCCTGAACGCTTCCTTATGTTTACTCCCGAATACTCCTATTATAATGTCGTAAGTTGATATTATTTTGATCATCATTTTATTGGCAATATTAGTTTAGTATGAGAGTGGTTTAGCAGTCTGCTTTTACAATTTGCTCAACAGAAGTTCAATTTTGGCCACGCGCAACGAGTTTGGAAAGCGGAACCTAACCAGACGTTCGTAATTGGCGCTCGACTTACCAGCCGTAGCCTTTTTGAGTTTCCCACTTGATCAGACGAGACAAACAAGTTGCCAAAAGCATGCAAATGTAACGAAAGCGACCACTCTGCTATTCTGTTCTTGCAGTAATTTTGAAAAGCTGCACCATGACAACGTCTTATATTCATGCACTGATATGGGGAAAGCATGAAACGAGGGTGTGTGTCGAGCTGTTTATAACATTGAATTGCAGTCAGTTGGGCCGTATCCGATGGGCGTCGATCCAGTATGGAATCTTGCCGAGAATAATAAACTCAGTTTTTTGAATTCGTTGAAGATGAAAACATCGGTGATTATTGGAATTTCGCAAATGACTTTCGGAGTACTTCTCAGCTACCAAAATTACAAGTTTGTCTTTATTAATATCTTTTCTGAAGATGTGTTTAGTGATTCAGAATAGTGGTGATTGGTTGGAAAGGATAGCACCATCCCATGAATGAGCAAGAAAGTGGCAAACATCAAACTATTGACTGTCGTTTCCTTTGGTTTATGGTATCTGTTAAGGCACTTTGTTTTGATCGTCGACTGCCGTGGTCTATTAGCACATCCAGAATTCATGCTATCGTTGCACAACGGAAGCAGATGTTGATTGTTATTGGCTCATTATTGGGCTAGTTAAGAAATATGTGCTCATCTCCCCTGCACACCCTCTCTGCGTATTAATTTCGAGTTTTAGTTAGCTGGTAGGGTTTGTTGTGGTTACCAACTTTTTAGATGTAAGTTGTGACAGCTGTGGGTAACCGGTGTTTTTTATTAGGCGAAAGAAGAGATAGTAGCCGCACATCACAACTGCTTCTATTCAAAGATGGCGGAGAGTGAATGCCATTGCATGGATAGGATTCTTTTTTGGCAACATGTAGTTCTGGGCTGTCAGTAGGCTTTTGCCCAGCAATAGCTGCATGTGAGTCCTTATGGAAAACGAGCTTTCTTTTTATGCGCTATCATGTGTAAGGCAGATTCTGTATTACGCTCGCTTCGATGAATTCTGTGTAGGGCCATTGGCCGATATTTAGGTGACCGCGTTGGGCGGACAGTTCCTTACATATATAAATATTGGTGGCATCGTGAGAAAGCTGCTCACAAATACGAGCTTTCCCACGATGCCAGCAATAGATTACCTAGACAAGGTTTGTCGTTTTCAGGTATTTTAACTCGCGTCTTGACGTGCTGTTCACGTTCATCCCTCAGATGCTGTTCCTTGGCTGCATATTCATTTATCTTTGTCTTGAAATTATTTTCAAGTGGTTGCTGTTCTCGGCTGAGGTTCCTTTTATATCGTTCGTGTTTTTTTTTAAATTTATTTAACTGTTGCAGTGATTTGTGAGCTGAATTTGCTTATTCTATTTCGAAAAGAATCACCGCGCTTATCAGCAGGGAGTGAGTGAGGAGAGAAGGAAATATATAGGATTTCCGCGGCTGAAATCCAGTCATTTACTACTCATTATTTTCAGAGTGGCACCGTACTCGGCTATGTGTACCCGTCGTCGAACTGTGCGCCATCATTGCTCATCGGTCTCATAAATATGTTTATGATGAAGGATCGCCCATCGGGTTTTGTCAACGAAACCACTGGGACTGTCTATACGCAATGTTATCTCAACCTTTGGTATCCTGGACAGGTGAGTGCTTGTAAAGAAGCGTCGTGCAAAATTTGGTGCTGTCACTAATATTGGTTATAAGCGAGGATTTCTCCGAAGCAATGCGGAAAACAAGTAAACGCGTGAGATAGGTAGTTTTGGGGCCTGGAGCCACAACTAGCGCAAAGCAGGTGTGAAGTACGGTGGAGAGAGGGAGGTTGAGGAAGGGGTTGGATAAGGTGTGACTTTAGGGGATGTGATGTTTACAGAAGATTGTTCATCAAGGAGATGTTTTCTAATACAGATATCGATTGATATTGTAATTACTACATAGACATATTTATATGTTTGACCAGCTATCATTAATTTGCTTACGCAGTCATCGTTGAGTCAGTGGATTCACTCATTTAAATGTCCTCCTCCCTCCCTTTCACATCCGCCTCTCACCTGCTATATTTATTGTTCTAATTGAAGTTAGCCTTATCATTAGCTCGCTTCATTGATAGCCCACTTGATGGATATTAGAATATGCTAACTCGAGCCTTTTGCTACAGCGATCATTTCGAATGAGTTCCCAATAGTGTGCACTCATTGACAATTTGCTACAAACGGTGCATTACAAATATTTCAAAATATTATCGCTAGTGGAAGTAAAGACCGGAAGCAGTGTCCTCACAAAATGGTGTCAAGGTGTTCCAACAGATGTCGAGATAGATGCCATAGGAAAAGCTAAAGGAAAGGAAGCGGGGAGGGGTTGACGAATCCTTAGCTTCTATCTGTGACTATCGCCGCACAAGACAGTCCCGTGAGGGCACTTAGCGTTGCATCAAGTAAGCGATATATAATGCAGAATTAATCGTCCATCGCAATAAATGTAAGATTGTGGTTTTAGTCGTTCTTCGAGACTCTTTTTGTGTTGGTTGCGGCCGCGTGCATTCCGGTGATGTTGTTCGCAAAGCCGTACATGTTATGGAAGGAGCATAAGCAGACCGTTGCGGCTGGCATTGTCAACTTGGTGGGTTCGAAGGGCACATAAATATATGGCCATTGTCTATGCAATCGAATCTCTGACTGAAACATTGCGGCAATAAGTTTTCAGTTTGGTACATGAATTAGCCGTGAAATATTGAGCCTGAGAATGTTTACGAGAAGGCTTCGATGGTCAGTGAGGGATTCGGATGGAAGTGGCTATATATTTGTGTTGTCTGCATGCCATGTGAGCGACGTGCCCGTTGTGTTTAGTTAGTTGAACGGCTTTAACCACACGTATGCCATTCGGAAGCATAACGTGCTCGTTGCTGAAATACTTTGCAGTTGTCTTTTCCGAGATAACTTTGTGATGCATTACGGCAGAAAGCACGACAGGCACATTATGCTTCCGTATCGATAATGGAGTAGTTGATTGTTGTGTGGTGTCGGGCATTGTTGTGTCGTGTTGTTTCTGTTCCAGGCTTTCGTCGAGAATATTCTTTTGGTGGTCGCTGTGATACAAGTTCCCATCATGCTTTTCGCCAAACCGACTGCACTCTACTTGGGGCAAAGAAGATCTGTGTCCGGTCATCGCATACTGCGATCACGGGTATACGTGATCGTCATTTTTTAGTGAAATGAGATGAGGTGTTACATTTGTGGTCTAGAATATCAAGGCATTCAAGTGGAGAAAAATTTTCATTTCTTCTGAAGTATATAGATGGCGAAGCAACAAAGAAATACTTACTTAATGTGCTGCGACGATCGTGCTCCAGCGAAGATCCTCAGTTGAAAGCGGTGCGCTTATTTTTCACCGTCCACCCTTTCGTTGTTGTTTCCTGTCTGGCAAATTGGTCCTTGGAACGGTACTTTTTAACCTTTTATTCACATCCTTTTATTCTCACTCCTGGATAGGGGTCTGCGTCGCTCCATCTTCATCTTCATCGTTGAGTTCTGTGCCAAATCGCTTACCGCTGAATGAGGTTGGCTTAGCGGAGGGCTGTTTCTTCTCTTTTCAAGAACGATTGATTTTATGCTGTAGGTCCCATTGTTTAATTGCCGTTCTCTTTGTTCTGCTCTCCGTTCGGTTAAATCATCGCTCTACGGACTTTCACCACCTTTCGCATCAGAGCCACACCATCCTCAAGACAGTCATCCACTTGCGACATATTAATTAGAGTAACGAATAATGGAATTCGTGCATGCATCATTTGATGTTTCTTTTAAGAGAAGTTTGCATTCAAATGGGATGTGGCAGACCTAAGGCTGTAATCTTATTAAAGATGTCAACATGGTTATACGACTTCGTACGTAATTCTTCATATTTACGCATAGAGGAAAATTTCGGCGTTATATGGCTGGGTATAGCCTTCGTTGTTGTTAGATGCATGCTATTAGATTTTTATAGAAGACATTCCGCTGTGACTCAAATAAACTGATGATTGACAGGCATAGATAAATTTATTCACTCTCTAGGATTTTGTGCTCCTCGTCTTTCCGTCCCTTCCCCCCTCTTCCCAGCGAGCGATATATCCAGTCGACCGTAATATGCGTCCGGGAGTCCTGTGGCGTCGGTAAGCCACAGTTCAGAATCGTCAGCTGGCGTTATCGAATGACCGTGCTTCAATTCGTGATGCTGAAAAGTTGAAAACTTAATTGCTAGTGGATGTATGCTAGATAGAAAGGTGCTGCACTGTCCCTTTTATGCATAGAGAAGTGCTATACCATCTCTGTAACAGTTGTCTCCTTTTTTTTCAAAAAGCCTTTTTCATAGTTGCCTTGCCCGCTTATTTTATTTTTTCTCTCTTCTATCTTTGTTCTAGCAATCAGACTGCGATTTACAAACTTCGACTGCGAAGTTGCGTGTCTGGAGGGAAGGAAGGTGGAGGAGTGATGAAGTGATATAATCTTGTAGATATGCAGCCTATCTCTCGAGCTATGATTTTAAAGCGCTGTCGCATCCTTTACTTTTCGCTAGTTCCTCCTCTGAATGCATGTGATTCATTGGTTTCGTTAATCTTCTGCTGACTCTCATTAGGGGTTTATACACTCACTTCTTTGTTATCTGATGATTTGTAATGAATACTAAGTGGTATTCTTTAATTGCGAATGATCGCCACTTCTTGGATGTTGAATTGGAAATGTCGCAATACTTTTTTAACAGTGGGGTTGTATCCGATCTTTGCGGTGTTATTTTTGTTTTGCATGCGTTCAATTTTTGGTTATTGTGTCGTTGCCTATAAACATCATCGTGCTGCGGATAGCGCACAGTGCAGCTAACAATGGGTAGCTAGTTGGTTTTGCTATTGCAGTTTGATAGCAGTCTCATATCACGTAATCTTGCTTACACACCGCGGCTAAGGCTGTGTGTCTTTATGAGCATGTTTTATTACCCATGAATTTTGAGTCCATCCGTTATTTATTCGAAAACAGATTTCACAAATTCTGTCGATGAAACTTTTCTGGTAATGGACACTGTTGTGGAGTTTTAGATCTTATTCCCTTTTTTACTGAAACTTGCTGATCCGAAGCACCTCCACCAAATTGCCCTCAGAGTTTAACAGATTGGCGAACGCAATCGTTTGTTTCACTATTTTCATGAAAATTTGGGTGCTCAAAGAATATTATGCTAACAGTTTCATATATATATATTTCTGTAAAAGTTTCACATAACTTTGGATTCTATATCTTTCTTCACACTCGCTTTCCATCTACCTAATGAACCAATCGAGCTTAGTGAGGGTTTCTTTATAATGTTCGATATATGAATTACTTATAGAGTGTACGTGCGGATGTGAACGGTGATGAGAGTGATGCACATGTTATTCAGACGGAGGCAACGCGAGCAGCAAAAGCATCTGGAGCGGTGCATGGAGATGGAGCTGTATGTTCGCATTGATTATTTGCTTCATTCAGTTATCTTAATTAGTTTTGTGAGAAGCACTGAACATCTGTTGCTTTAGCGATGACTCTTACATTTCAGTGTTTGTGTTGCCCTGTGAAGCTATTCTAGCGGTGTGAAATGCAACTGTAATTTCAGGTTGTGTGGAAATGAATGGAGTATTAGTGAATTGTATGTTGCAAGAGGCTTTTTGAACGAATGAGAGAAAGTAGAGTAGGAGAGCATTCAAAGAGAAGCGAGGAAGATGCTGATTCCCAAGGAAGTCGGAGAAAAAGTTACTGAGAGGCATTAGACAATTTTGAAAAATCCTCTTGAATATAATAAGATTCCTTCCTTCAAAAATGGGGAGGAATCAGCAGGAAGTATAGTTATAAGATTCGATAAGAGAGAATAGTGGGAGGGAGGTGGGATACTAGGATTTCTTTCCACGTTCATAGAGGAAAGAGCATATCAGCTAGCAGTAGATGCCTTCTTGACCTTCACCGAAGGGACGTGTTCAGCACGCTCTCAGATATGCATCATTCGAACGTTTCTGTTAATTTCAGTTTGATCTGGCCGATATAATGGTCTATCAAGCAATCCATACGATCGAATTCGCGTTGGGCTGCATATCGCATACGGCCTCATATCTGCGTCTGTGGGCTCTATCACTAGCTCATGCGCGTATGTTCCGTTGTGCATTTTTGGGATATTGCTTGTAGAATTTTAGATTCCGAAACATATCACCATAATATAATAGATATCTTGATGATATGTTGTATAGGACATGTGTAGGTTGTTGATTTCCAAACACTAAGCATATGCGCTGGTTGTGTTCCTCGGATGTATAGTACAATTGCTAGCAACCAGTATTCTTGCAGATCAAAAATTTTCAGAGCGGATTGATTCCCGCAAGAATAACGTAAAATTTTTTGCAACTTATACAACGTTAAGAATTTTTATGCAAAATTATGTGACAGAATGATGAGAGAGTGGCATATGCGATCAATAAATGGAGAGGTTTAATTTTCCATCTCTCCATTGGGAGGAATCTTTTCTTTCTTATTTCTGGAGTGTTTTATTTCTGGAGTGTCTAGAATTGTTTTGGTCGGGCAGTCATCATCATATCCCTTGAAATTGAGATCAAGGCCGAAAACTGTGCGCGGCGGTCTTGTGCTTTGGCACTGGGACACAATGAGTGGAAGAATGCTGCCATAGCTTGAATGAAGCACTTCAAAAGGTATTGTCTTTCTTGCAGAGTTGTCGGATGTTCTCTGGTCGATGGTGTTTCGCCAAGCATTCGCTCTTAACGGATATCTCGGAGTGATCGCCACTTACATCATTTTCTTTATTTTCGCATCTCTTTCACTCTCGATTCTCGTACTCATGGAGGGACTCTCGGCATTTCTTCACGCCCTTCGACTTCATTGGTGTGTTATATAATTTTTGTTGGCATCTGCGGCTTTTATCGTAGTATCTCTTCCGAAATGAAAGTCCGCATATACTCAAGTAAACTGCATGATCTCCCATAGAAGAAATATCTGCGACATGAGGTTATCATCAAAGCAGGAAATGTCTTTTTTGATATTTGATTTCTTTTTTGAGAACTTTTTAGACTTTAATGTTTAGACGCTATACTCGCCATTTGTTCTCATCATGCGATCGCCATCAAAGACATTTTAGACACTTCTTCGGCCCCTAAAGAGCATTTCCTCTTCGCCTCGTTTTGCAGTGGAGCACTTCGGTTGATTTAATAGAGGATATTTGGTACGTTAGGGAATAACAACTTTAGACTCTTACTCCTCTTTGCTCAACATTTATTGCTATTATTATTATTAAAATGTGCAGTTTTTACCGACGCATAATTTCGCCGTTTACAGCCCTCCACGTTAGCAGCGTGATTCCTTCGCTTTGCACAGCTCGTCGAAATTTTTTGAAGTGAAGGACAAAAAGAGGAAAATATTTATCGCATCGATTTATTTGCTGAGCAGCTCGTTCTTTCAGGGTTGAATTCCAAAGCAAATTCTACAAAGGACTTGGCTATGCGTTCGTGCCGTTCTCGTTCGAGAAGATTCTCGAAGAGGCGCGTGCGGCCGAAGAGAATCTCTGATCGAAACTAACAATCTTGCCATTTCTCTGGTCATATTTCTTCTCGATTTTTCTCTCTATCCTCATCTTCCCTTCTCTTCCACTGTTTTTGTTCCCACTGAGAAGTCCATCCTTCTGCCAGCCGTTATTGAGCCATCTGTTCGCTGTGTACCTACATCGTTTCTTTTCTTCATAGAGGCAGTATCATGTAACTCCAGCGAAGGTTGTCTTGTATAAACTAGTGCTACTTTTTGCCTGGACGCGTACTGGTTGTTTGCCGCAACGTTTTGACTTTTTAGCTGTAAACTTTGAAAGTCGCATCCAGATGGTACTTAGCACGATTTCTTCGAAATGCTTTCATTTTATGAAATTACTCAGTGGAAGGGTTCGTCGCAGGTTGTCCTTATATTGCTTCGGGAATGGATGGGTTGTAGGATATTGAAGCCGTTGTATAAATCAGCATCAAGCTAATGCTAGAGAACTCTCGTGACCCGTTATACAGCACTGCAATAATAACTGTTGTGTTCGACTTCGTTGTGAGGCTAAAAATTGCATCGGATAACGAGTGATTCTTTTGTATGGGGCAGTTATAAAAGCGATAAAGAAAGAAAGTACGCAACGGGTGCACCATGCGTTATGGAAATATTTGCCTTTTGTGAGTAGTGTCAATTGTTTGTCTTGAATGGGCCCTTATGTTGCAATCTTTCTGAAGACATTTATTTCTCTTAAGGGTTCAGAATTCCGAACAATGAATGGCAACGTATTTTCTCGGATGTATTTGCGGTGGCGATCAGGGGGTGAGGTTAAGTACGGTCGTTTAGTTGGTGGCAATCGTATTGAACTCAATTCGTCTCAAATCGAGCTGTTGATTCAAATTGCGCTTATTCGATATCGCTCATGTATACGTATTTTGTTTGTTTCCGAGTCGCTTTGGCTGTTTGCAGATGTCGCTTGGTGATGCGCTTGCAGGGTGCTGTGGAAATGACCGGAAGGGAACATATTGTATGTTTCTTGCTTTTTATTTGCTTTTTATTCGATCTGCTCTCGCCTGATCATCAGGTGTTTGCGCTTTCCTTTCATCTTTTTCTTTGCTCGCCTCGTAAAATGCAACGCATTTGCCATTTTAGGACGAAGTGGTTTTGAAACGAAAGAAGTTTGTTTTGACCGCTCGCGCAATACGTACTAATTAATGCGATCCTCTTTGAGGGAAATTTTGAACTTGTTGCTTTTGCTGTCGTAACGAGTTGTGTTTCGTTGTTCAAAAGGGAAGAAAGGACCTGGAATCCCATCCCCTCTCCCATTCACTTATGTTGCATCATTGACTGAGGTAGCGCTTTCAACTATCACTTCTAACCTATAAATTTGATCATTGACCGATCAGTTCATTTTCAAAAACATATGATCGATTATCGATTGATGGACTTAGTCAGTGACTGAGATCGGCAAAAGAATTGGCATCGAAGTGATGGAAAGAGCGTTTGTGGCGTCGACAATAATATCACAGCAAAACTAATTTAGACATTATCTCTAATCACTGCCGAGTAACGGTGTGCAGAATGTCAAATATGAGTTTTGATCTAAAGAAATTGCTTCCGGTTCATGCCATACTTATTCACAATCAGAATTTCGCGCGATTTGTCTCTTCTCATCTCCCAGCATTTCCTCTATATGTGTGTGTAATCGTAAATATTTGTTCGCTATACTTTAAGAGGATTTCTTCCGGTGGAATCTTGCTTGGGTAGCAATTTCCACAATAATTTATTAAATTTTACTTCCTATTAATTTATTCTTTTTTCTCAATTCCTGTGAAATATTTGTATCTATGAACATCGATTTTTTAAACATATTGTCAATAGTATTGAACAGTACTTTTATGAAAAGAAAGCATACGATTTTTCTATCTTTTAACCGTTTAAAAGAGTTCATTTATTTGAGCGATACAGGTTTAGTTCGTCGGGTGGTACAGGTTTAGCCGTTCGGATTGTATATATTCCTTACCTTATGGGGATGATAATTTATACTGAAACGATGAGAAAGAATGGAGAGGGATGATTTATGGTTATGGAAATGGTTTGTCATTTGTGTTTTCTTTAGCATCCGCTTCCGCAATCAGACAATTTTGTTGTACTGTGGTGCATCTCTCACTATTTTGTCGTCTCCCCTTTTTCCATATGCATACGTTGTATTTCTTCGTTGCTTTTACCGTCTTCTGTGTTTGTGTTTTGTGCGCTTTATTGTCGGCAATAAATGTTTGTGTTGTGTCGTTGAACGACTTTCAACATCATATTCGTAGAGAGCTTTAATGCGATCGGGGTTTATCCCTCTTTCGATTACTGCTTCCGGACTTTGGAGAGAGATTAAATGCGAGAGATCTTTAATTGTTGAATTTTTGTATGACGAGAACGTTGACAACAGCTTGTTTTGGTGTTTTTGTGAATGAAACATTTACGAAATAAAGAGCGATTATGCTTACTCCCTATGCTGGGATGCATTGTGATATTTTTTGCAGGAAACAATTATGGAGAAAGCGGCTCTCATTCACGGAGACGTTTTCATTTGAGGATGTGGTCTAGGCAAGTAGTAGTAGGAGATTGTACTGGTGGGACGGGTCAAAAATCAAATATAGCAGCATATATGCGGTGTGCTGAGTATTGTTGGTGGGTGTTGCCTGTTTGCAAAACTACAATGGGTGTAATGGATAACGTTCGTTGGGTTATTCGAGAACAAACCTGCTCCCTTCAATTTTTGTGAATACGTCGGGCGAAGATCATGCACTACGCCTGCGGATCTTAAACATGTCTCCAACAGTTTGCATCGCTTTCGAAGAGTTCCTTTTTCCATTGTTATCCTCACCAGCAGTCACCAAGAGTTTTCCTGCAGATGAGGGCGTCTGCATATGTCCTCGTTTAGTGCAATATTGTAGGCGATGTGATCAGTTTTCCCCAGGTTATCTTGGCTGGGTAACTTTGCCGTTTATTGCATAACTCCGTCAATGTTTGCGAAATTTCGGCGATTCCCAGTTTTATGCTGATGGTTCACACCAGTTTTGATACTTTTTTATAAATGAATGTTCGTGTGCTTTTTCCTATGTCTCGTCCATTTTCGGAAGTCAACCACCACCGGAAGTAAGGTTTCGCGCATCTGAAGATGCCAACTGCTCAGTGGGGAATACGCCAACTGATCACTGCTTCGAAGCAGTCGACGCATCGGATGGGAAGTATGGTGAGGTGATTATCGTACTTGAGTTGTGTTGTTTTGAGTAGTTGGCATATTTTTGGTTGAGTAATTTGAGTTGCGATTGGCATATTCTTGTGATATCTCCTGAGGTAACCATAATTTTTGGCGGAAGTAGACACCGAATTGTGTCATTTACTTTGTTGCTTACTAAGCAACACTTGTAAATCTGATGTGGAACTCTTGAGCTGAATAATATTATAATCTTAGGCAGTAACTTATTGAAGAATTGCAAATAACTTGGAGATTGCTGCGGCAGCAATTCCGATTGTTCTAGTTAGAATAACTAGAACTGTTTCCCTCTCATTGTCTGACTACGGGAGGACAGAAGAAATGTCATCAACGTATAAATAATTATTGTGGTGAAATAAACATTGAACTACTCTATCAGATTAGTTGTTGATGCCCGGAATACCTTGAACAGCTGTGATTTCATTGATTTGTTCGTTCTTTCCATTGATGCAGCTGGCAGCTTTTCCATCTTTCTCGACCCTGAGCTCGCCGCATCCAAGCAACGCCATATAGACGTCGCAGCAGATATTGCTGTGGCCGGTAGTACCTCGCATGGTGGCCCACCTGCTGGCGACGTAGGTTTCAGTTATTCGGAGTTTCCTTCTCCAACCTCGTCGTGACACGAAACCTTCGTTGGGTATTGTGACCATTTTTAAGTGCTGGCGTGCCACCGTCAACCCCAATCACCATACCCTGATGGTTTTCGCCGTTGGTTAGTTCGCGCCCGCTTATTCAACTTACCCACGGATAACCGTCATATGTGGCTGCCGTTCCACAATTCATCACCGAGGCGAGCGAAAGTAGACAGGTTCTCTGAGCAACCGTCCAACCAGCCTCAGTTGTTGGTAATTGTTGATAACAGCAGCTTATTATACTGTGGCTGTATCAGACGGGGTGTTGTAATAAGACCCTAATCTGAATCAATCTGAACCGATGCAAATTTCGATGTGCCATTTGATGAAGCATTTGAACACCGCAATCAAGTCGTGTCCTTCGATCAGTTAACGCTTATCATTGCTTGCAAATTCTTCAGCTCCTCGTCTCGTGACAGATTCTTAGTGGAGAAACGAGCACAGTAAATTGACATATATGCATGTTTTAGCAAGTTGTTTCATTGGTTGTGCATAAATGTGTGTAGATAAAGTGCGGCATGAATAGTTTTTTAATTGAATGCCATATTTATATGAATGGTCGTTACATTGGCAGAGGACAGCACCACGGGGAGAGAGGGGGAAGGGAAGGAGGAGAAGTTAGGAGGAGTGGGGCGAAGTGAATGACTTGTTGCAATTCTTCATGTTGGATGCCGATGGGGAAGTCTTCATTCTGCTAGCCTTTCTCCACATTTCTCGGGTTTTCGTTGATTTCTCCACATATCTGGGCATCTCCATCGTGTTTCTGCAGAAATCTTTGCGTTCGTAAGTCGAATGTTTATTAGCAAATTGAAATCAACCGGAATATTTATGCAAATAGATTTTTCGCTTTTTATTCGGAACCTTCCCGTCAATTTCCATTCCAAAGCGTCACAGTCGGAACCGCATGCGGAAAGGCATTGTTTGTTGTGCAGATTTCTACGTTGCACACGAATTGCAATAAAGGGGAATTGTGGTATAGGCACTGTTATTACCGATTCGACACTGCTATTTGCTATACTTCTTTCCCACATTTTTCTGCCGAATCGCTCATTCAACAGCGTCGTAAGATCTTCTTTTACATTACTTCCACCTATGATATTTGTGGTGTTTTTCATAAATACATTAGCATATTAAAGAACATCTTTTCAAATTATTTATTCGTTAGCAGATCATCTGCATATTTTATTGACAGTCAGCTGCTCGAATCGACTCTTTTGACTGTTGTGGCAACCGGCTGACCCTATGCCATAGAAGTTTGCGGGCGAGTGGTCGTTCAACTGATTTTGTTCTCATTGAGATATTAGTGATTATGTTGAACTTGCTTATGGAAACTAATTGTTGAGCGTGAACCTTTATGAATATTCAAATTTCTGCGAGTTATTCGAGCATATTGTGAGAGTCATTGGCGATATGGAGACACGTTGCTGTTTTGTGTCGCGTCGTTCAGTTCATCCAACGGTACCACTTAAAACTTGCCGTGATTCACTCAGAAAATGTTATAGTCATATTCCCTTGCCTCTGTGTCAATCTAAGTTCCCTCGAGTCCTCGCTCGTAACCGTGATTGCCGTTAAGGATAAACATATGTTGGAATGCACAAGAAGTGCAGTAGTAGTCGTTTCTCGTGTCAATTTTGACTCGCCATCGCATGGGCGTTTGTTTGCACTGTAGGGTAGTCCAGAAGTTATGGGCACAGTGACACTTGCCCTTTATTTGAGCTAGTTATCAGAGATGGCTACGACATGAACAAGGATCACTTGCAAAAGAGCGATTGATGCTCCCATTCGACAGCGTATATACCAGGTGCACACTACAATCGCGACGCTGTGATAGCCAGCTGCCAGTTCGCAGTGCAGTGCGTTCTAGTTGGCTGTTGGCGTTGCGTGCTTTTGCGATTAGCATGCTTTTCGCCTTTTGCCAACGACGATTTTATTAATTTAGGTTTGTTTTGAATGCGATCCGAGCAGTCATATATCATTTTCCACTTAAAATTAAATAAATTTTCCGATAAAAGCCGTCGAAATTATATTTCAGTTGCTGATAATAGTTCAGTTTTTAATGCATGAGGTGGAGATGGCATGATGCAAGAGGAGGATATGGATGAGGCACAAGGCGGTTTATGTCCTATATCCTTCATCAAAAAGAGAAACAATGCCCTTCACTGCCTTCTCTCTTCAAACCTCACAAAACTTTTTCCTCAGATGACAAATTTTTATAACTTACACATGTTTTCAGTCGAAGGTTCAACTTTTTAAAGAGCACAGAGAAGGGGAGGGGAAACACTAGGGAGATGATGCGGGGATTTTGTTTTGATGACAGAAGGGAGCAATTTCAGATAGGGATGGGGTGAGATGAGGGAGAGGAGTGTATTGTGGTTGGTCGGTTGAAGCCGTAAGGTGCCCGCTAACAGCAGCCATTAATATTAAGTAAAAGGCAACGACTGCAGTGATTGCTGCCCATTGCAGTGGTCAGTATTACCGATATTTTCAATTGGCTGTGCGCTATCAATTCGCAGCAACACAGTGCATGATGTACAGGTGTCTTCTGTTGAGTATGATTATATGGTTGTATTGTTCATTGACAATATTTTGAGGGGGTGCTTTGGGTTGGTGAAAGATGAATGAGATATGTCTGAACGTTAGGTTTTCTTTTGCTATCTCATTTTTGACTTTAATTTATCTAATGCATTGCGATCGTCACCTCTTAGCAGTTGGGAAATAAAACATCATCTGCATATGGTGGCGATGTCGTGTCTATGCGTATGGTTGTATATTTTCCTATCCGTCCGTTCATCTATCCATCCGTCTGTCTGTCTGTCTGTCTGTCTGTTGAGCACTTCAGCTTCCGAACCAGAAACGTCGTGGGGATATTCTCATGAAACGGCTTACGACAGCCTCTAAAGCTGCTCGATTTCCTTTTAATCGGACACATACTTTATGAGTACACGTTTTATGTTGATCGAATGTCAGCAAAAAACTGAATTTTTATGTGCCGATTTATAAGAGGCTATTTTGATAGAAATATTGCATCATGCATTGTTTCAAGTTTAAAGACATGTCTGTATGTGCACTTGCATGTCTTTCTGTGTTGGATACTCTTAGCGCATGACCCGCAAAAGTTTAGGCCACCAAATTATAGTCTAAACCGTAGATTGACACCATATTTTTGGTTCGCATTCCAGTGATCATCTCCTACCTAAGTTGATGGCATCTATATATACCATGAGGTTCAAGGGTCAAGTTTGGTCTACAAGTCGGTTACGAACCGAGGACATTTACTTACTGTCAAATGCTTTGTTGTTGATTTTACACATCTGAGCAACTGATGCGCATAACCGCATTTCATACACGTTTGTCTGTTTGTTTCGATATCAACAAACAACTGTGGAAGTTGCAACCAATTTAATTAATGCGGATTTCGAGGATTCATTCACGATGAATTGATGTCTCAAATTTCCGAATGTAGACGAAGAAGGTTTCCTTTTTTTGGTTATTTATTCGGGTAGTGAAACATGAGCCGTTCTTTCTATCAGTGGAGCGACTGGGCGGTGTAATTTTGCAGCGCATAAGTAGCATCGGTTGGGTATCGACTGTATCGCTGATTGTTTTCGGGTATGTCGGGGTTGAGATGTTTGTGGGAACAGCAGTATTCACTTTCCTTCCTTCTTCGCCATTTTCTTTCTGTCAGAGATAGGAAAGTGGCCTACACTTGTCTGCATTAGTTCCTTCTCTGATCGAATCGCTTATTCTGCAGGAGCTGAGTCGTGATGTGCGATGTTTTTTGGTTTTAGATTGTTGCATTCGTCGAGAATTTTAATGATATTTTTGTATAGTTACTCATAAATTATTACTTATAAGTGAAAGTGCTCATAAACTTTTTTATTTCTTTGGATTTTATTAGAAATAATTCTCTTTCTGTTTCGCAGAAAAATGACTTTCTGATTTACAATCAGTAATTAATGTTAGAATTCTCAATGTCCTTATCATAAATGATCGTATCATTTCCGGATGAAATCACTGAAGCATTCAGAGATGATTCAATAAGCTGAGTAAAGAAGAGGCGACTTACATATTTTTATTTTGTTCTGTCAGTGAATCTTCATTACGAATAGATTTCTTTTCTTTCTGCAAAAAACGATTATTGTTACAGCAACACTTTTGCGATTCCTCTCTAAAAACAACTGAAAGAATCCCTCACTTAAGAGAGGCAAGTTTGAGTTAGTTTTTGAAGCCTTACCTGACGTTATTTCCAATAATTTTTCGAAGCTTGACCTCAAGTAGTTCATTTCGATCTCCAACGAACAACTTTTGTTGGTAAAATATGGTTGTCAGCGGCGAGTCGCTTTCAGATGACGCAATTGTTGCATTGTTTGACTGATCTGTCTGTCCGAGTGCGAGGTATTTTGTCGATTGTGGGCGTGATCTCCAAGTTTATCGTCTTTCGAAGCTCGTAAAGTTTTATTGACGTTAGCGATAATGAGTGTCAAGAGAAGAGAACATATTGTGCTTTCATTATCTCTAGATCACTTCTTCATTGCTACTGCCTATCTTATTTGTCTTCAATCATTTTCACTTATTTGGTTATATGATGCTGAACTCATTTAATTCTGAACAATTATTCTGATTTGTTGTGCTTCTGGAGATCTTTTTTTTTTTGGTGTCTATTAGAATTGCTGCACCGAGTGTTTCCATTTGACAGCCACTTTGTGGGCTAAGGTAAACAGCTACATATCGTGCCGTCATCCTAGGGCATTTTTCCTTTGTTTCACCTCTAGAGAGTTTCTTCTTGAGGGCGTATTCCATAAACTTTGCCGTTTCGATTTTTCGAGTGGAATAATGAGCTTTCGAGAGCGTTGCTCAAATTTATTTCTATACTTTGACAGCGGACGAAGGATAAAGTTTTGATTTCTTCCAAAAGCAAATTTGAAAGGCTCAAAGGTCAGATCTTAGTTTAGAAGGTTGTTTCGGCGATCCTACTGTAGGCCTGCTTTCATTGTGTCGTTATCGTTATAATGTACCCATATATAGGTGTGACATGTTGAGGGTGGAGGGAATTATAACTGTTAAAGCCTTTTTGGGATTGACTGGGGAACGTTTCGACGTTTTGATCGGCTTATTTTGGAAAATCGACTTTATTCGATAGCGAAATGCAGGAAATTTATATTTAACGGTGGGAATTGGTGAAAGATTTTAATTGGTAAAATTGTGCTGTTTTTTCATAAAATTCAGCACTTCAGCATAAAGGCCTATGCCCGCATTCTTTCATTTAAGAATTTTTGAGTACTCTGCTGCACATTACTGTATCTGTTCGAATAAAGACACTGCTTTTGTTATTCGTAGGAACAAAACAACTAGATGAATATAACGATCGATAATATTTAATTCTCATAAAGCAAGTTTTAATCTGAGGTTCTCGTAATTTCCACATTTCTAACAGCTGCCAACAGATTCGTGCTTATCAAAATCTTTTACCCAACGAAATCATCATTTGAGGTATAGATGTGGCAAAGATTCTTGAAAAACACCGAATTCAATTGCATTTCTTTATTCTCCGTTTTAGGAGCAAAAGTTGACTAAGAGTTATAATTTCCTCGATGCAGGTGAGCAGATAGCGATGTTCGTCTCAATATGCAATATAATGTTATTGTCGTGTTTCATGTCCTTTAATTGGAATCTTTGAATTTTCCACGAAATTCAACAAGAGTGAAATAAAGTTGTCGATTTCATGGCGTATCTTCACTGATCTTTGAGATATATTTTCAGATTTTCAGCTGATGAAAGTATTGAGACCATTGGATGCGTTGCATGCGAGTGGTGAGTACGTTTGTTCTTGTCAATGATTCTTTGAGGGACTTTCAGTGATAAGGGGTCACTAAGACTAAAAACATTGGCAAATTTATTTTGCTTATGTGAATAGGCAAATGAGTCGTTTGCTAGCGGCCCATTATGGGTTTGAGGGACCTTTGCGAGAACATTTTGGCTTGTCGACATAGTGTTATATGGACTGGAAGGGATCCATATCAGTAATTGTCGGCAGTGGACAGCTAGACGAAAACTGTAAGGAGCTCATTTTAAGAGGATCTTGAGGAAAGTTAATTGAATCAGAGGTCGTGGTGCTGATTCGGGCAAGTGGCGTTGGCTGCTTATCATGCCAGTGTCGTTGAAGGTGCCACTATGTCTACAGTGAAGTGAACTTCGACATGCAAGAAATCCAGCATTTGTATTTTTGCCTGTAGTTCGACCATTTTCTTCCATGAAATCTCGATCAAAAAGACTCCTATAATAGATCGCCATAGATTGATAAGACTATAGGCTACCACTCACTGGGTCATGACAAAGCAAAATGGTTCATCCTCCCGAATGCTCCTGTAGCCTCTTAAATCGCCATTTTTCGTCCTTACGCGTTCATCTGATACATTTCGTTATGAATTACTTGTATATTTTCGGTCGTATCTGTGAATACGTCCTGTCCAGCCACTTCATCGCATCCTTATTACTCGCCCATTTTAGGAAGCAAAGCAGTATTATGGTTGAATGGTCCCGACAGGCATTGCCAAGTTTGGCAGCCCATCTGGAATGCGGCATCGCTGAGAGTATGCACCGATGGCGCTGCGAATTCACTTGAACCCCTCGTCAGGTACCTTTTTGCAGGGAATCGTTGCACTGAACAAGAAGAGTCAGTAGTGACTGGTTTGTCGGGTAATCGTAGTCGCAAAAAATCAATTTAGAAATTGATGTTTTTTCAAGACGGAATTACCTTTCTTCTTTTTGATGGCTGTCAGTGGCTCATTGCTCCAACTTTTAGGCTAAAGGTCAAACACCTGGTGGTCAGCTGTTTTCCTTGTACCAGTTGTCTGTGAGCGAATTGTTCATTACCCTTTCATCTGCTCAAGTAGAACATCTCATTGTTTATAACAGCTTTGCAAACCTGCCCATTTTTAGCTTAACTACATGCAAGCATTGTGAAACCGAGCTGGCAGCTAACGCAATCGCTATGATCCGTTATTTGATTACATTTATTTGGTTTTACATAAGGAGGCAATAAAATTAGATCTCGCTTGAAATGCTTCTATACCTTGTTCGTATCTTGATTTTTTTGTCACAAATATTGCTTCACATGGATTGCAATCGCTTCCGAAATTGAATATTACTAGGCAAAAATTTATCTTCCTCTCAGAATAGAATTATTACAGGAGTGGAGAGTTTTCATTGCCAAGTATCATAACGGGTGATTTTGACTCGATCAATGAGCATTCACGCTCCTATTTCAAGTCGCGAGGCGTTCCTCTTCGAGAGACACCCGATCAGGACTATACGGATATGTGCAAAGCGTTACAGATAATTGCAAGTGAAATTCAGGACGGGAAATTGGGGGTAAGAGACGTTCATTCATTCATTCATCAGTATCCAAATACTGCTTGTTGCCTTCAGATTTGCAATATTTAATGTAATGTAGTAGCGGCACTTTGTTGCTTGCAGCGGGCATCCTCCCATCAGCTTTCTCCGCCCAATAAATCGTAACAGCTTAAGAGAATTGAATGTGTGAGGGATGAATCCTTTGAGATATTAGAAGTTTTAGGAATTAATCGGAAAAAAATCCGAAAATGAGAAATTTTCGGCGCGTGAAGTTTCAGTAAGAATAATATTTCAAGTGGAAAGGGGCTGCAATGCAATGCGTTTCATCGAACAACTCGTTTAAAGCAATGCTGCCATATATACAAGTAAACATTCATATATTTATTTATACGTTGTTAATTTCAGTATTCACTGCCGTTCAGCTCTCAAAAAGAGTCCCACTTTGTATGCATTTCGAAGAAAGTTGATCAGATTATCGCCATCTGCGATTTTCTGCACCATAATTAATGTATTTTGTTATTTAGATTAAGGAGCTGGTTATTCTCGGAGGTCTTTCTGGTCGTTTTGACCACACCTTATCTTCATTGCATTCACTGCTAAGGTTCAAATCGATATCCAACTGCGTCACAGTTCTTATCGATTCAACAAATCTAGTTACCATTATCGACCAGGTGAGTGCCATCCGTACTGATTGGAGATTATCGATTATTGATCAACCCAAAGAATGGAGTTTTGGCTATTGATTTGATTTGCTGTGATAATTCATCCAAATTGTTCACTTAAGTATACTTTTTGCAGCTGAAATTTCATTTTTTCATTTGTTTATCCCTAAAATGGTCGACTGAATAATTTTCTTTTTGCCACTCTGTCATTTATTTTTATGCACTTATTTTTGAATAGGAAGCACCGTTTAATTGACCTATGCCCTCCGAGTCGGCTATCGGTGTTGAATGTTGGGGGATTCAATAATACGAGAGGTGATAGAATGCCGCTGTTTATACACCCTACGACGTTGATAGGGCTGAACCAGTTGCTGGGAGTGCGGTAGTGTTTCCCATTTAGCCCCACAAATACCTCCATTCTACGCTTTGAAAGAACGCATTTTTATGACTTCGAAAGGTTTATTCTTTCACATCGACATGTTCTGTGAAGGATTCTTTTTGTTTTTCGAATATTTTGATGACACCTTTGGCATATTCCGAAAAGTTATTGCAAGATACACATATATATTGCATTAAAAATAGTTGTAAATTGCGAAATCACATTTCCTATAAACTGTAAAAAAATCATGAAAAGTTTCATTGGTGCTTGGTCACGGGAAGATTCGGCAGCGTGAAGAGGGGGAAGATGTGAACGTCAGTTCCTTGCTTCAACCAGTTGGCATTTCAAAATCCTGTATATTTCCATACCGCTTCATTTGAAAATCCAATTTAAGGGAATAACTGAATTACATTTTGGCGGAGATCGATCCTTAACGACCTCAGTTTGTGGCTTTATTCCGTTCTGCCAAAGGAAAACAACTGTTACAACAAAAGGCTTTAAATGGGATGTCGGTAAGTCTGTTTCCTAATCGTCTCTTTCTCATGAATGTTTCAAATTAAATATCAGAAAAAAGATTGTCGAATGGACATGTGTTATTCCCAAATATACGCGTAAAACATTTTGATGCGAAGTGAGCATTAGCCCAAATATTTGTTTTTTGTTGTGATTGTCGTCTTTATTCCAGATTATATATATGTTTCACTGCACGTAAGGAAAGTGATTACCACAGCCATTCAGATTATTTCCTTTTTGATAGTTTTCGAATTTTTTATTCTTTTGAATCTCACCTATAATCACTTATAATGACTACCGCATTCACATTGCATATTTTAGTTGAAATTCAGTGTTTGAGGGAAAGTGCACTGAAAACAGTTTTCACAAAAGAGGGAGAAAAGTGTATTTCAGCAAACGCGGAAATGGAATTCGGCAAGTTGATCAGCACATCCAACGAAATCGCCGCTGATATTGTGCTCATCGAGACAAGTACCCCACTCATATTCACAATGCAGCTTACCGATGAAGCTATCCACTCTCCGAATTTTTCGTGCTCGTCATCCTCTTAGCTTCCGTCAGTATCTAATTTTCCTTTATCTTTTTTTTTTCCACAGAGATAGCCACCTCTCTATAAACAATCACCGTTTTGTGCCTATGATCTGTGCTTTCTTCGGGAATAAATGAACATTAACCATTCGAACTCGGCTGCTTAGTCATTTAGCTATTAGATCAGCAAAATATGATAACTGTGATACAGATGAATGTGGAGCAGAATAGATGGGCGCAAACATTGGCCCAATTGGAACTGCGTCGTAGGGAATGCAAATAATCAGGGGAATCATTCATTCACCTCGAACGTCTGTTAGCTTCTGTTCTTTTTTATGCTTCTTGTGAGCTGTAAACATTTTGATTTAAGACTTTGTCAACGGCCGAAAGCTATGGTCGAGAATGGAGAATAAGAGCTGAGTTGAGCTTTTTTTGAGATTTGAAGTAAACTGTTGAGAATGGGGTGAAGGAAATATTTGCTAGGGAAATGAGGGATGAAAAAAGATGAAATTTTGATTAAATTATTGTTAATTACTCCACAAAAAGTTGCCTGCTGGCAGCTGAGCACGTACAACTGATTTAAGAATGCCGGGAAACTCACTCCATGCGCCTTGGCTCCCTTTCTCCCTCCTCGCCCCTGTCCTTCATCCCCTCCCCTCTCCACTTTCCCGTCATTTTTCCTTTCCCATATGATGCTTTAGAGCCTCTCCAAGTTCTGTTGGAATTGCAGTTTTCAGCTGTATTTATGCTAGAGTGGACATTGCAAATATTTACGATGTGGGATCTATGATGGCGCAAAAATGTTGGTGAAAAAGACATTAATGGAGAGCTACCTCAAACCTTTAATTGTTCATTTCGGAATTGCGATTGGCGTCGAAACTTTCAGACTCTCAAAGCGATTGTTTCACAGGGAAGGGAGGATCGACATTACGGTAGATTACAATAGATCATTGCGATTGTTCTCCAACAACCATACATTTGGAATTAGTTCATCCTTTTCCAATCGTTTCCCAAATGTATAGCACAGCAGTGATTTGGCATTCAATGATTCGATGTGACGTCTTTTGGGTGCAGAATATCCGTTTGTTCCTCACAACTTCATTTTATTTCGTTTATTTTATACTCCACGAATTCCGCCTAAACTTAAGGAAGTCGACATATATGTGTGAGAATGGCGAAGAGTTCGTTAGTTCACAAGGCTTCATGCTTTAATTGTGATATTAATCTCACTTATTCGCTTTTATTGCCATGGTTAGAGTGGCTCGTTTCTTTTCTTTTGACGGCTTGCCAGCTTTTTGGTAAGAGCTTAATTTTTTAATGCTTTCAAGTTTTGTAGTCGTGAATTATATGGGTCCAATTAATAATTCTAACATTTCAATATGTATATATATATAATATATGTATGTATGTTGATGAAATGTCTCCAACAGCTTTAGATGATTCCTTTGCTCTTTCTCAGAGAGGGGCACTGATTGTTCGCTTAGACGCTTTTAATTAAATCTGATCAGACAGTACATAAGTCCACATGCATATTGCTCACTAATTGTCATGTTGTTGTTGTTATTATTGTTGTTGTTCATGCAGATGTGAGCAAAACACCTATTTTTATAGGCTTATGGACAACCATTTATGCTCACTGCTGTAGTACTGTAATAAATTAGCGTAAAGCCGCCCTCACATGCTTCGTAACATTTTCCCAATTTTTTCGCATTATCCTCTTATCTAGTATCATCGCATAGAGTTTCTCTTTGAGAAGCACTCTTACAGTTGCAGAGATCGAATACACACGACTCTGTTATATTTCAAATGCTTTGAGCATTTGCACTACTCGATGCCGTAAATGAGCAGATCCTTCCTCCTCATCTCCACCTCTTCCTGCTCATACGTTCCCATCATTGAGATCTGTTCACCTTCCTTCCTCATATCCTCATTCAATGGGAAGAGGTGTACCCAAACCGTATAATAAGTGTTTTTCATATTTTTTCTTCAGATGCATTTTCATTTGCTGATTAATTGTTCGTAAATAATTGATCCTGTTTATATAGTCGTATATTGCATTTGATATTGTTCGATTATTCCATTCGAAATGGAGTAAACTTTATAGCAATTTGGAATTATTATTGTTACAATGTTTACACATCATTCAAGATAATTTGCATTTGTTCCCTCGGATTTGACCGCAAATGAGTTCGTATTTCATCACTTTCACATTTTTAGATGCATATTTTAATGCAGCAATCCTAAAGTTGACAATGCTCAAAAGGTTTATGCGAATTATGGCGTCTTAAACAAGCCTCATTTCAATGCTCAGAGCTAACTGCTATAAAATGAGGCCTTGGGCCTCGCAAAAGTTATGGAATACAGACGCAGGCCTCAGTATGACCGTAAGCAAATATGGTACGTTCTGTACAGCGTTGAGAGGTAGTGTGTTATGGGGGTGCTCTTTCCTCACGGCGATCAGAAAATGTCTTATTACGGTCCTCTAAATGTTAAAGTTCTCTTTAGTATCGTAAAAGGAAGGTGTTCTTTTTAACCATCACCTGCAAAAGTTAGTGTGCATATTTAGTGGATTGTTGCATTGGCGGTAAATAGTGTATCTAACAACGTTTTGACTCGACTTGTTGCTGAGTTGCGGTGTTCACGCCTAATCGTCGATGTGTCGCCATCAGATGAAATTTCTGAGCTTTTTGTTGTGTGATGTCACATTGTTCGGATAAAAGTACCACAGTGGAAATTTATCGTTAAGGTTGTCGGGGCATGTTAATCACCAAACGTGTGTAACTCAGCTGGTTGGGTGAGGTCATAAACTGCTTTAGGTTTAACATCAGTTTGTGCCTCTATACCACAAATTGTAGCACATGATGCAAAATTATTGAGCTATATGAGAAGCGACATTGTGCGATAGCTGAAAATAATCTTTGCCACTGCAGTAAATTTCAAATGTAAGCGAATGTTGCTTTTGATTATTGCATCTGATGTTTTCAGTTTGGCAGAGAGTAGTAAAAGGGGGACTGCTGTCCCACAGAATCCACTATTTGGATGGTCAGAAGCTGGTCGCGAGAGAGTATCAAGATATTTTTATTCGCTTTTTTCCGCACTAAAAGTTTGATGAATCATTTGTCATCTGAGATTTTGTTCACGAATTTTGATTTCTTTCATGCGTTATCAGCTATCCTGAGTTGCCTTCCAGTTTTAAAATTCGCCAGATATTTACAGCCAGAAATACTCTATTTGCGATCAGCCCATGTTGGATAGGCTATAAACTTATCAGAGGTTTTATGGCAATTCGGTATTAAGTCTGCTTAGCCAGTTGACTTTCGCTAAAACTTCATTAACCTTCTCAAGTTAACTTCCTTTGAAAGGTTTTTCGGAATGCAACTTCTTAACTCATCTGTTATCTGCAATGGTCATATCGGCAACGATAATAAGATAATACTCTTTAAAGAAGTCAGTTTTAACGGTGCGAACGAACATATCTAGAAAAAGGTGTCGAGTGTAGCGCGGAAATGAAATGGGGAGGAATCGCTGGCTGGATGAGACTCATCTTGCGATTGAGACGACCAAATTTTGCTAGGAGAAGCTTCTGTAAGTTTCAGTAATTGATCTCTTCATTCGCTTCGCTCATAGAAATCGCGAAATCGCAAAGAACTTTATTAACTTTCAAACTTTGTTCACTAATTTCTCTAAGTTCTTAAATTTTCTCAGCTGGAAGTTACTCATCTCTTAAGTTATATTACTTTGAAATAGTTGCATTATATTGACAATTGACCACTTCTGTTATAGTAATTTCCTAGAAACGGCGTCTGTTCTGTGGTGACCTCGAGAGGTGAGTTGAACTTTTACAACGACAATAAAAACGAACGTTTTGTGGAACGCAAATTTCTTGTTGAAAGGTTACGATAGTTTCAGTTTCGAGTTTTTGATTGAAGTGAGCATAGATTGCTTGAAAGGCAATATATTCTGTTCCGCATGCAGTTGTGCAGCATTTGCAAGCACACACAGCACTGCGATGCGATATTGTACAGGGTGCTCCAAAAGTGCCCATCATCGCATATTTCCAAACACTGTAGAATGGTGGAATTTTGCTGCATATTAAGTAGTGATTGGTGTGGTCATACAACAGGTACTGTAGTAACACAGCAACTGTAGCAGTAATACTGTGGTTGCTGCAGTAATACAGTACTCGATATATCTAATAATACCCTGAATGTTTTAGCATCTCGCAACGATTCCGAATTATATGATGCGATTGTTATTGGTGGTGGCTCAGGTGGCCTAGCATTCAGCAAAGAAGCTGCACAACTGGGTGCAAAAGTTGCACTCATTGATGCAGTCGAACCATCACCCCACGGAACCACATGGGGCATCGGAGGTTATGTCAACAATTTTGCGTCAAAATTTGCTTGAGTTGCAGAAATTGGGGGATGGTGAGATGAGAGGGAGGTTAGGATTGTGGCTGTGATAGTTTTGTTCTGCTTTTTCTCAAAGAATATGTTGTATTCCGAGATGTGACCTGGAGTAATTTTGATATTAACAGGCAATAATAATTACAGCAATAAGACTTGCAGTAATTACTACACTAATAAACAACAGACAAGGAGCAATAAGACGTTATCACTCATCGTTTATGTCGATTTCATTTGTCGCACTTCTTTTGGGAGGCGATCGGAGGAGACACTAAGCAAGATATGCTTTTTATGTTCTTCAGTTAATGCTTCTTCAACGGTTGTTCGACTATATGACATTAAGGTACCTGTGTGAACGTTGGCTGTATTCCAAAGAAGCTAATGCATCAAGCAGCACTCGTTGGACGTTTTGTTGATCATGCGCCGAAGTACGGATGGAATCAAGTACATAAAGGTCATCATGATTGGTTGGTGCAGTGCTGCAATATCTTATAAATTATTTGCAGCATAGTACCATAATGTTCAGAATCAGTTATTTTTGTTCAGGTGAGGGGGAGGGAGATGGGTGGATGAGGTGATGGATAGAACAGTATTTTCAGGAATTGCATTTGTTCATTAAGTAATGATTGCAAAGTGAGGCGCACATCAATTCGTGATGCAACCAATAGATGTTTTTATCATTATTGCACATTCAACGTTGCAGGGTAATTTCCTCTGAGGGCTTTATTCCCTTTCTGTCTTCGTCAGTAGGTAACAGCTTGCCTTTACGTCACATCGCAAATTTCATGTATCACAAGTGGCATGCAATTTGAGCAGCTCTGTTGAACGGTACCTAATCGATCTCTGCAGCCACACGTCATAGATTTCGCAGGTATAGTCGACTTTTCTAGCAGGGCGTCGGCTAGCTTCAGTGAATGAACTCGAGTTTCCATCTCCCGTATGGTTTACCAATTCCTGAAATCCATTTTACCCGTCAGTTGAATAATTTTTTGTGTTTGTCTGTCTTTTGATTATGTCTGTTAGTTTTTTGCTTCTCTGCTTTAAATATTTTGGAAATTTGCGCAACGATTTTCTCTCTCTTTTTTATCATCAAATTTCATTTCCTAACTCAAAGATCCTTTGTTCACTTGTTTTTTCCTTCCAATAAGTTGATTTGTGACGGTTCAAATTAGATGTTTATTGAAAACATTTTTTGGTTGTTATTCTCAGATGTGAAATAGTTTGGAATTATTTGTCGATGGGGAACTTGAATATTCGGACTGAGTCGATTAAAAATCGTTGATAATTTCCTAAAAGTTTCCTTAGAAAGAAACAACTTAGAAAAAAATCTTTTGTTACATATTCGAGCTAAATTTCACTACTCGCAATGAACAGAAAAAAAGTAGATTTCCTCCGCTTTTTCGAGATTCTATGCAAATTTTCAGGGAAACATTAGTCAGCGTTGTACAAGATCGAATAAAAGCCTCGAATTGGATCTATCGAGTGCAACTCAATCAGAAGTGATTTTTTCATCTGATGCGTTATCATATGCAGAAAAACTTGGAAGAAATTTGCATGAAGATTGCAAAAAGTGTGCCAATGTTTGGAAAAGTGGTGTGTGCAAAAAGTGTGTGAGTGTTTGCAAAAATTGCATCAAAAGAGCATTCCCTCATTTTTACGTCCACCTTTCCTCGAATTTCGGAGACTTCAAAATACGCAATTTCGTGCTCGTAATTGTCAGTTGTCGTTATGACGTATATTCTATACAATAAGCTGTCCCATCGATCTTTTATTCATTGAATAATTTATGCTAATTGATATTGTGGTTTAAAATTTCCAAATATTTTCATATTTGATGAATGAATTTTCATCGGATTTGTGTGTAGAGACAAAAGAGTTTGCATAGATTCAGAGATAAAAGAGATTTGAGGTTTATGTGGAGTGCGTCGCCAATCTTTGAATTAAATAAATTTTGTCGTTGCAAAAAACATTTCTCTGAATTTATTGTTTCTATCCAATAATGATAGCGATCGAATATATTTTTTTTCGATTTTTGATATTTTTAGGTTGACAGTTCAAAGAAATTTTTCTTATGAAATCTTTGACGAATTTTCGACAGTTTTTGTTTTTCAGGAAAGTGAAATATATTAATGCAAGCGCAAGCTTCTTGGATGAATCGTCAATCAGGACGATCTCAGTTGGTCCCAAAAGAGTTGAGGTGAGACTAGTTTGGGCTGTATAATAACGTAGTAGTTGTATTCTCCTCATTTGTATCATCTACTACTACGTTCTTGCACTTCACAGTTGACAGCTCTCTTCACTGTTCCGTTTTTATCGACTGTAGTGAAAGGAGTCCTGGTCAACTAGCCAGCAGACGACTTATAAAGTGGCCTTTAATGGCTGTTGTATTGGTAGCACTTTTGCTAGGAAGAGCGATCATTCGTAAGCCTATGCGGTAAGTAAGGAAGCTTTGCTCACACAGTCTTTCACTTTCACGTCGTGATTCCAAACAGTTTTGGAGCATTTTTCACTTTTAAAACGTTCGATCGATATTTCTTGGATTGGGCAAATTATTAAATCACCATTCCTTCTCTCTCTTCCTTCTTTCCTTTTTTTGCGGTGCTCTCTATCGTTAAACTGGTCAACTAAGTCGCTTTGAGGATCCTTATCCGATGTAGTGGAAGTATAGCACGATTATGTTGTTGGTGTGGTGCGAATTAGTTAATATTGCTATGGCGGGAGGATAGAAATTTTGTTACTTTTCAAACGTTTTCGTTAGTGATATTAACTTTGAAAATTGTGGATACGCCATTCGGTATGTGACATAAAGTTCATTGTTTGATTCGTTATTTCTGTTGTTCAGCACTTCATAAATTGTTTTTCGACTCGTTCGCACGCTATCATATCGAATTTCATTGGCTCTACGATAAATTGCAGAGCATTTAAATATATCCAAACATATTTAAATAAATAAATACTGTGCGTCATTAATTGCATCTAATGATGACTGAGTTTGCAGCGTGTTCTTCGAGCAAAAAATTATGTGATAGCGACAGGCTTGAGGCCAAAGTATCCATCCATTATTGGTGCGAATTTGGGAATCACATCGGACGATATTTTCTCATTGAGACGCCCACCTGGAAAGACATTAATTGTTGGTAGTAGTTACGTGGGTCTCGAATGTGCTGGTTTCCTTAGAGGACTTGGTTATGACGTCGATCTTATGATAAGGTCTATTCCACTAAGGAACTTTGATCAGGTTTGAAACATTCCCTCTTATCTTACGGTAGACGTTATTCTTTTTCACCGTGTGGCATGCCATAATATAGGATGGATAACTTCTTCGAAGCACTTTACAGTGATAATAGCACCTGATTGCGCGTCATAATCGTTTAGTGTGCAAGGCATCTGTGCGCACGTACGTTGTCTAAGTTATGGAATGGCTTATTGATTCACGTAACAAATTAAAGGCAATCATATAGGGCATATAGATGTTGGAATATCTGGGTATGAAAAATTGTGTTGAAGTGCAGTTCGATTATTGCACATCAATTGCTAGGCCCGTCGAGTTTCTAATTGAAAGTGGTCACGTTGTTGTCCTAAAATGTCTTGCAAGAAGAGGTTGCATTTAATACAATATCGACTTGCATCTTACACAGTGGGACTGCATTTTTTTTCTGTTGTGTTCTCTTACTACTAACGACTAGATTCTAATCGTTTAATTTGTGTTGTTGTGATGCGTTTAGTGATTCAACATCTCATCGTTTCATGGGCAACGGATTTAGGTGAGGACTTTTCCGTTGATATCAAAATGGGCTGATGCTACTCAGAGCATTTGACATAGTAAACAGGAAGACATAACATTTAATTTCGGTTTTATGGTGATGAAATATTAGAAAGATGTGCAGTTCCGTGGTGTGCATTTGAAAGACTAAGCAACTCAAGAGGGTAGACAAGACAAAACAAGTGAGCAGGGACGTTGAGCGAGTGAGTCGTTTCCGCGTGGATGCGCAGTGAAAAACTCTGTAGTATTTCGTTGCAGGTTTATTTCTTAGGTATTGCGCTATTATTTGAAATATTAGTGCTGCTGGAAGTGTTCGGTAACAATTTTTAAAAAATTTATCTATAGCAATGTGAGAGACAATTTTAAGTGGAATTGGTGTGTTTTGAAATGAAGTACTTTATTTGTATTTTTCATGCGAATGTGACCACTTCGTTGAGAAGTGAAGAAAGTTTGCGAAATCAAATTTTTTTAGCAGTGTGCGGAGATGGTCGTTCAGCATATGGCTGATGAAGGCATCAAGATTATGCGGCACTTTGTTCCACTCTCTGTGAAAGAACAATCTGATGGGCGATTGCTTTTGAGTTATCGTGAAACAAATGGAACTGAAACGAATTGCGATTCTTATGACACTGTTGTATGGGCCATCGGTATGTTCGCTATATTTGCAGTATTACATGTCAATGTTAATGTATACGTATGTTATACATGCTACACCGCGAGAGTAAACTGCGATGTGCATAAGTACGTGCATTTGCTTATATATATATATATATATATATATATATATATATATATATATATATATCCTTAACGAC